>JBAWJQ010006478.1:0-109035 GCA_037783105.1 Bactrocera zonata
ATTAACTTTAAATTAGCATTGGCCATATTATTAATGTTTTAATTAACAATTTAATTCGATTAATGATAACGTTGTCTTAGGTTAAACTTTCTTGAATTGGCTTAGTCTATACTAGAAATCCAAAAAGTCTAAATTCCGACTTCCTTAAAAGAAAACAATAACACTACTCAACGAATCTGAAGCAAATATTTCCGACTGATGACTGGGAGGTCTCTGGGGTATTTTAAGTGTCCTGATTTCAAATTTGAGTTCAAAAAGTTTCTAGCACCTACAGCTCTTTTTTGCATTTTATTAAATGGTGGTGGTTTGACCCCACCAGAATTTAACTACAAAACAAAAACTCAAACATGTTAAGAAACTTTTTACTATCGCTCTAAGCAACTCAAAATTGGCAAGGAACATTCTCTATCATCACAGTCTTAAATTGAATATAAACTAGTGTAATAGTTGGAAAAATCTTAACAGGGACACAACTATTCTGTGGCATAATATATAAGGTGCATAACAAAGTGCCAATAAACCTAGAAAACAATATTTCACAGACTTAATCAATCATTAACAAGAAACCCAGTTGACTTCTGCTGTACAAAAGTCATGTATATTACCCCACCCAAGTGCATTTTTTTTAGTTGAAAAGGGTACTAAAGATCTGTTTCTGGATTTTAAACGGTCAGTTTACACGACAGCTAAGTGTTATACTGGTTCGAAGTAAACAATATATTCGATGATTATAGCGATGCCTGGGATAATAATCTGTGTCAAGTTTCGATACAATATATTGTTAAATAAAAGAGTTTTCCCTAAAATCGGTCAATCGGTCAGTTTGTGTGACAGCTATGTGTTATAGTTTTCGATCTAAACAAAATCTTCGCATATTATAACTTTGTCTTAAGCAATAACGTATGGTACATATTGTAACGACACCTTAAAAAAGTTTTCCTTACCAGAGCTGAGTTCGATGGGTCAGTTTACATGAGAGCTCTATACTGTAATTCTCCGATATCGGCGGTTTCGAAAAATGAACAGCTTTTTTGTGATAAGAAGATATGTGCAAAATTTTAGTTTGATATTTCGAAAACTGAGAGAGAAGATATATATAACAGAAGCGAGATACCAAAATCGGATCTCCCATTATTTCTTAATAATATTCGCTCCAGCTACAAGTCGAAATCTTTACATCCTTTCTAGATAGATCTCCACCTTTCAACTAAGATATTCAAGAACAATAGGTTTACTGAAAAGATATTTTGAAAAATAAACATATATGTATGTACATGTATAACCAAATAAACTGTCTTAAAAAACACTGCAGTTTCGTTAAATCAATATTCTTTTTATGAACGAAAAATGAGACAGCTGGATAAATAGACCTCCTGGCTATCGCAGGCAAATCTGGCATGTACAATATACCAATAATGAAAAGGAATTCATCATCAGCAGCAGTAATTTTGAACTTTTTAAACGTAATAAGCCAAAATTATCTTATTGATGTGGAACAATGAAAGGAACATGATTCCATCTAATATGATTTCATTCATTAAATGTCAGAAAACTACTTAAGAATTTATGTAAAGGATTTTTCTAATTTACCTTTGCTAAATGCGTAGCAGTTGTGAGTTGATGAAAACAAGTCACATTTTCCATCTCAGCTCTTGTTGATAAGAAAGAAGAAAAAACATATACATATATTACTTAGTGTATGCCAGGGCGTATGAGTTATGGGGTGGCTGGCAAGTGCTTGCAAACATAGTAAATGGGGAAATTAAAATGAGAATTGTCAACTGGCATCTACTTAGTAGCGGGAATGTGGTTCATCCTACCTACTATACCGACTACTGATGCGCTCAGAGCTGCACCAAACCAAAAAATTTTTTTTGTAGGCTAGTGTCATCAGTACAAACACTATTTATATGGAATAGTTTATTTGAAATACATGCTACAAAAAGCCTCAAAGAAGGAAATAAGCTCTTTGTTGCCTTATACAAGAATAAGTTTTCAAAGTTAGGCATTGAAGGCTCTAGATTGGTCTAATCGACAAACAATCTGTTCTACGTACTGTACACATAGCTAGTCCATCAAGCAGCTATCAATAAATCTACTTGAAGGGCTTGGCACTAATTAATTATAAACATGAATGCTAGCATCGTGCGTCCGACTGAAATAATTCTTTGTTTAATAAAACTTCGGTATCCTGTCTAGAAGTTTTAAATTATTTAGGTTATGAACCAAGTTAGTCTTTTTCAGTAAGAAAGTAAATAATAATATTTGCTATTTTCTGCAAAAGAGCCCAAAAGCTAAACTAACTAAAAATACGGATTTCTGCAATATTTTCTATCAATGCTAGCATTCCATATCAATACGCCATACGCTCTTTCAACTACACATTTACTGCAAACTAAACACAACTTTAATTTTTAATTTACTTAACTTTTTGTAAAAATAATTCTTACTTTTTTCTCGCCGCCATAAATTTTTAATCAAATTTTAATTTTACTGCGGCTTACGCTTTTCATATTTTGGTCAATAATATATTATATAAATACGGAAAAAAAACTTTTGCACAGCTTTTTATGCCAAATAATTATTATTTTTTCACCGCTATCACTGAAAACTCCCGAGCCATTGCGATGTTTGTGTACATAAACGCCGCCGCCGACCTGCCGCCAGCTTGTATAAATTGCGGTCGCTCAAAGCGATGCGGTAGCAAGTGTGAGAGACGGAGTGGCAGAGCAAAAGAATCGCGTATAATTTAGCTATTATTTAGTACATATACAACTACACTATATACACAACAGCATTTTTCCATTAAGCATTAAAATTTTGTTTTATTAACTTCCTTTCTGTGCTGCTGCCTTTATGTCCGTCAACATTTCCATTTGTACGCTTGTTAGTAATTTGGATTTTGTTTGCTTTTTATTAGCTGGCGTTAGTGGCGCTGCATCCTGCCGCCTGCTGTGTATGCGATGACATTTTGGCCAGTTGGCAACTAATTTGCATAAGGGTCAATATTTAAATAGGCAAATTGGCTGACTTTGGCATTACTGCTAAGTACCGTTACAGTTGGCATTGTCAACTCTACTAATGTATATACATAGCTATGTATTTGGATATAAATAGAGTTTGACTTTTTTGCGCGCTACGCTGTTGGCACGGCAATGAGCCAACAAATTGTTTTGCAAATATTGAAGCATGACTTAAATCGAAATGTTTAGCAAGTATTTTCAATTTAAAATGCGCCGAACTGGTATGGTGTCTATATTTGTTTAAATTCCAGGCGGGTTTTCGATAGTCATGTGATGAGGCATATGGCGAAATAATATTTTTTGCATTTAAAACATTTTGTTTAAGCAAAGAAGTGTGGAAAAGTAGATATTGGGTATTGAAGATCTCGTTTAGAATGAATTTTTCAAAAGTGTTAGGTCAGGATAGGCTTCATAAAATTCAAAATAAAAAAAAAAAAAACTGATAATTATGTCTGCTCAAATTAAAATTAAGGGCTATAAAAATGATATCTAATAAGAAAGATAGTTAAAATAAATTGTTTTCAGTCTTATCCATTGTAAATCCGAAACGTTCGGATCAGTTATGTTTGGTAAAAGTTTCAAACGGATCTTTTTGGAAGCTTTATTTTCAGTTTGTCGGCACTTGTTGAGTATACGAGTACATATACCCACTTTACTTGAAATTTAAAAATTCTTTCATAGTAAAATGAATTGTTTTTTCAAATAAAGAAGCTTTCATACCAGAACTTGACTTTCATTGTTCAATTTTAATTACAGCTTTATGACATAGTAGGCGGATCTAGAAAATTTCCTCAGTTACTTTCTTTAGATATTTCAACATACCTCGAACAATAACTTCTGCCAAAGTTTGGTAAGATATTCAATATATATTTTCTCATAAAAAAGTCTTTCATACAAAAACATGATTTCGATAGTTCAATTCATATGACAGCTATATGCTTTAGCGATCTGATTTGAACAGTTTCTTCGGAGATTACACCGGTGTCTTAAAGAATAATTCATGTAAAATTTCATGCAGATATATCGTGATATAAAAAAGTTGGCATGAGATTGATTGTTCAGTTTGTATGGCGACTACATACTATAGTGATGCGAAATCGCCCAATCAGACAAATGAGCAGCTTCATGGAGGAAAAAGGCAAGTGCAAAATTTCAGAGCCATATCTCTATAATTTAAGGGCTAGTTCGCACATAAACAGACGGAGTTGGCTAAATCGATTCAGCTTGTCATACTTGTTATACACATACATTAAACAATAAATACAGTTATGTATATAAAGTTACAGAGATTCGTACATTACTATTTTGTCTCATATACCATATATTCCGTTTGTCATCATCTGATCAAATTATACCCGGACTGAGGAAGTATACATTTTCACGTAATTTAACATACTATATCTCCATAGAAAACTATCATATAGGTTCCTTTTGAGCCAATAAAAGCACTTTACCATATTTCCATGCACTTCTTATAAGCTTCGACTGGGATGGCCTTAAGTATCTACAGGGAATTTTATTTTTTTCGGATAAGTACTTTTTTTTGGAACGCCATGCAATAGACAGTTGGGATAGTTTCAAAGTCATGTTCATGAACCCAACTCGCGTCAGTGGAAACGATGAATTTCATGAATGTAAGCTTGCCCAGGCTTTCTATTGTGATCTTTGTAATCGTTTTTGCAAAAGATTCAAGTTTGCATTGACACGCTTCATACCTAAAAATTTAACCAAAATTTTTATTGTCAC
This sequence comes from Bactrocera zonata, assembly GCA_037783105.1. NCBI lineage: Eukaryota > Metazoa > Arthropoda > Insecta > Diptera > Tephritidae > Bactrocera > Bactrocera zonata. Next base: position 4,770 of record JBAWJQ010006478.1, read on the forward strand.
TCCACAAGAAATGTCAAGAAGACGTGCTGCCTCTCTGATATTATGTCAACGATTTTCAATCATCATTTATTTAAATTGTCTTGTTAGACGCCAGTTGTGTGTGATAAAAATATTCAGGCACATTCTCCCCCATTTTCTAGGCTCTGCAAAGCTGTAGATAGAACATCTCGGTAGTCTTACCTACGGAGAACTAGAAGGGCTGGGCGAAACTTACATTAGCCGTCCCAACAAATTTGTTATAGGATTTGTTTAGGTATCACAATGGACCGGCGTTCTAAGCTGCCCAAGTGAGAACCCTTTTAGGATCGATCTATTAGCCTTACCTAACCTTCTTTAACTTTTTGGATATTGTCGTCATTAACAGACGGTTGACTCGCATAAAGCAAGCTTTCGATGACCTACACAGAATGCTTTGTCAAATACAGAATGTCAAATAACTTTCTCTGTGATTAACTAGATTCCCCAAAGCACAACTTAGGACATATGGAGATAATTAATTTTTTATTCAGTTATTTTTATCGATTCGGTTTGCATGATAGTTCGGGTCTAATTTGATATTATTTTGTTTGAAAGAACAGGAATTTTAAAATCACTGTCGGACGGGGCCTCTTTTGAGAGATATGAAAAAGAAGATTGGCCCAATAGTCAGCCATTTCGTACAAAAAGTCAATATATATTTTTTATAGAAGTATATTATTTATATATGTTTTTGGAAACCTCAACAAAACAACTAATTAAATTAAAAATATCTAATATTTTATGCCTCAAAAATACTGAACACATATCTAAGGATTCGGTGTTAGACTGCAGATCTTAGTTTTCACTCGCTTAGGGCACGTAAAGAATAATTTTAATAAACCAACTCTAAATTTTTACAATAAAAAAATATTTTCTATTTTCTTAAATGTATTTCCCTACTTCAATGTGATTAAAAAAATATTTTTGTATATAGCGGTGAATATAAAATATTCATAAATCTGTTATAACTGTAAACATAATGACTTTAAACATTCCTTACTGCTTATGATAGAAGAAGAATATCTTCACTCATGTACCAACGTCAAAAACAGCAAAATATTGTGCTATGTACTCTACTTAGTTTGATGAGTATGTATGTACATATAAATATGCACAACGCTGTACACCTAAGTATGGCGCTCTATTTATCACTCATTGCTATGCAAATCACTTCTAAGACTAATACTATTATTATGATGTTGCTATTATTATTGCTAGATGCGGTGTGAGGACTGCCAACGTATATACATACAAGTATGTATCTGTGCCAAGTAAGCTTTGTTGTTGCAGCTGACGCTTTTGTTATTGTATGCGTAGCATTTTTTTATTGCTCTTGAAGTTCTTAAAGCTATTTGTTAGATTTTTTTTCTTCATTTTTAGTGCTTTCAATTGACTTTTTATATTTACATAGTTTTGTTGTCGTTGCTGATTTTGTCGCTGTGGCTTTATTTGCTGTTTTACTCTTTTATTGCTTCATTTTCTATTCTTCCTGTTGATATTCCTTTTACAATTGCTTTCCCCACGTTTATGTAGATGTATATATATATATATGTGTGTGTGTGTTTGGCAGTGTCTTGTCTTTACGTTGGAAATTGTCGTAATACAGACAGCATAATGCTTTGCCTCACTTGTCGTAGCATACTTACAGGCGTGCTGTGACACAATTTGCTGCTACTTTGCATTTTAAGCTGTTTTGCTTGCGCTGTGGATTTTGCATTTAGATGGGTGTTGGTATGTGTGTGTGTGCGCGAAATTTTAAGTGATTTTCTGCGTTGCTTTCTCTTCTTATATTTCTTCTTCTTCTTATATTTTATTAGTATTTCACTGATTTCGAGAAATCGGCGTTAAATTTATTTTTCTTGGCATACTTTTTGGCGCGCAACGCATTTTTGTGAATTTCAATTGCACATTGACCGTGTTGTTTATTTTATTATTTTTATTTTTCGGTTTTATTGCTGTTCTGCTGTGCTTAGCGTAGGGTCCTGATGCTTTTGCTCTGCTGATTACCGCTAGTTTCCCTCTTTTGCTGATTATTTTCCTCCGCGCGCCTACTTTATTCAACATTTCTCTTATCTTTCGCATTTTCTAACACTTCTACTCGCTCTTTTTGTTTGCTTACTGCTGTACTCATGTCCATTAACATGCTCCTAAGTGCTTTTGTTGGGATGGTACTTAAATTTATTCCGCCCAGTGTGGCGTGAGAACCCCTTGGATCGACTTGTCTACACGCTGGGTCTTAGTGTTTTCATTACTGCATGTATTTCTTTGATTTGCTCACCAAATTCGTGCACAATTTTTGGACGGAAATATTTTTTTATAGATTTACGTGTTTTAGTTTTCAGCTCGTTATGATTTTTATACCCTGAATGGAGGATGTATATAAAGTTTACACGAAGTTTGTAAAACCCGCAGGGAAGTGTCGGGAACCCTCTACAGTATGTATCTACATTAAGATATTTATATTCATATATAAGTAAAGCATAACAAGCTGAGTGTATTTGGGTGAATCTGCCTGCCATTTCGATGTCCTGCCTGCATATACGCGAATGAGTGCACTCAGCTTATGAGATACCTATCTGAAATTTTGCACACATCCATTTTACTTCAAACTGCTGCTTATTTGTCAATATCGCCGCTATCAAACCACCATAGCATACAGCTGACATGCAAGCTGATCTATCAAAATCAAGTCCTTGTATGGAAAAATTTTATATTCCACAAGATATCTGCACGAAATTTGGCATAAATAATTTCTTAAGACACAACTTTAATCTTCGAAAAATTTATTCAGATCGGACTATTTTAGCACAACGCTGCCATATAAACTGATCGAAGAAATACAAGTCCTTGTATGGAAAACTTTTTCTTTTGCCGAGATATCGCACCGAAATTTAGCACAGATTATCACTTAAGACAACTACGTAATTTCCGAGAAAATTGTTCAGATCGGATCACTGTAGCACTTAGCTGCCATATAAACCGATTCATCAGGAGCCAGTTGTTGTATGAAAAGCTCTTATATTCGACCAAATATCTTCACGACATTATTTTCTAATGCAAAGCTTCAATCTTCGAAAAATTTGTGTAGATCAGACTTCCATATCATAGAGCTGTCATATAAACAGAAAGATCAAAATCAAGAAAATGCTCGGTTTGTACCAATTTATTCCATAAACAATGCACCTATGAAAGGTATAAACGTTTTTTCTTGTTCTTTTTCACTTTTATTTCTTCTAAATACTAATTGCTATGACTTAATTAACCGAATTCATTGTTAAAATATTAGCCTCCGTAGCTGTTTCTGAGACCCCAAGAATTAGCGCAAATTTATAGCAATAACTTTGCCTAATTGCCATTGTCATTGAGCGCTATAATTTCATTCAAGTTTTGTTTTTAGTTCTCTCTTGTTTTTATTTACTGTTATGCCGTTGGTGTTGCTTTGGGCGTCATTAAGTGACGAGTTAATATGCCTCAAAATGTCACGTGCAACTAACTGTCGGCGCAGCGGCACACCAGGCAATGCCATAAATATGCATGCAAATGCCCACACCAACAAGAGCAGCTTAGGTACTCACGAGCAACCATAAATTGGGAGTGTCAGGCACCTAGGCTCACTCACAGCGCCGACTTCTCGCCACACACACGCACACCCTTTAGGCATATGTGTATGTGTATGTGTAAGCTGAACGTGCCGTGCGTACGTGGTGTGATTAAAATTTACAACACACACTTCACTTATTTGCAAAAACACACGCGCATGTGCACACACACGCACGCAAATACAATATAAGCTTGCAGTCCCCTGCAGTTAGTGAAATTGCCTTGTCAACGCAAAACTGCCTACTCTTCACATTTTGTTTATTGCAACACATACGTACTTACATGTGTGCGTGTGCGTGTATATATTAGGGCTATCATATGTGCTTGCATGTGTGAGTGTCCGGCTGTTGACCATGGCCATGCTGCCGCGGTCATGGATAATAGTCGCCGACTGTTTTACACCATGAGCCATAATAAATACAAAAACAACAACATGTCTAGTGTTTGTAAATGGCATTTATGTCGAAAGTGACACTGATGCCAATTTGTGTGTGTGCATGTGCCCGATGTGTGCAGTTGCCAGCAGCCACTGGCTGTGTCACCCTGTGAATTATGCCACGAAATTAGCCTGCAGTCAGCACAATTAGTGCAGGAATTTATCGCTCGTAATGAGCGGGGCGAAAAAACGTAAATATAAATGGAGCAGCAGGAGCAGGAAGCAAATATTTTTTATCAATATACTGTTAAGGTTGTGTCCTTTTATGATAGCCTCAGTATATAAAATATAAAGATGTTAAAGTAATAGTTTTCGTGCAAAGTTTTATTATATAGTATATTTATTGAATATTGATTTATATACTCGAATGGAAAGAATTGGATGGAACTCATAACTGTATTATGTGGGAAGTAGGCGTGGTTGCAGTGCGACTTCTCCCTTTTTCACACTGTAACATAAGAGTCTAATAGGAATTTCACTTACGCAATTTGGTTCATATCGGTGGGGTGGATCTCGAGACATCTGATTTCACCTAAAAATGGGCGGTGCCACCCTCCGATTCCTTTAAAACTCCCTTACCATTCGAGGGTAAATTTTTTGGCTCTGGCGTATTTAGTCATTGGTTTATGGCGCTTTAGTAGTTTCGAACAGTACTGTTATATGGGGAGTAAGCATGGTTATTACTCGATTTTATCCATTTTGTATTGTTGTTATAGCTAAAGTGGTTTAGGAGGTATTACATTAAACTCATTAGAGGACGCGACCAAGCTTACTTTCTCCAAATTTTTTGCCAACAGGTGTTCCCTGCTAATGTGATACCTCTAATTAAGTTATTATGGCCGTTTCTTTGGATGATATCTAATAATAATATTCTCACTAGAAGATATTGTTTATACAAAATTGACAAAATGGCGGCGTTTTTGGAGAAAGCATTAAATTTTACCAAAATTTTGGTCGAGTTTGGTACCAAAATTCATTCTTTTGTCGGATATAAAAACCTGTAGGGTGTGTATATTCAGAATAGCAGAAAAACGGAGGAGATCATGTGTCTCTGAGTGATCATTTAAGCAAGTTTGGAAAATTTTGTATAAAATAAAATGCGTTTAAAGATAAACTGATTAAGCGAATCGACCTGAGCGGCTACATTTCAGAAGTCTACATTAAGAAGTCTGTCAAAAACTAATTGAAGTATCAATTTAAAGTCTTAGAACGTTATTTTAAAATGTATGATTTATAGATATTCCATCAGTGTATGTATTACTCTCTTCACCTCGAATTCCTTCTTCACCAGCGCCAACGGTAATATCTTCTCGAAAGTTGATATTACATGTTGGAGAAAATCTGGTGTTCACATCGCCAAAATTATCGAGAAAATCGAGATACGAGTCGAGTTCGCTGATAAGCATTGTGCTTGGCGAATTTCCTCCTCGATCTTGTCTTTCATTTTCTTTATTCCTTCTTCCACGAGGTTTCCTTTATAATTGCAGCACTCACAGTTTGAGTGTTCGGAATAGTTTCGCTTTTGACTGGAACAGCTTCCGTTAATATACTCTGTGCTGGCATCACCGTCTCCTTGTATGAATTTTTGGGAGATGAGCCGTCCAGGATCAGTGTCACTTTCTTCTGGCTGTTGATTTTCAGGCGAATATGTATAACAACAAACATGATCACTATCACCACTTATAGACATTTAAATTTACTGCGAAAATACAACTCTTTATGTAGTAAATTTTCAACATGATCTACTCAAATAACAAGTTTTACCTTATTGATATTAATAACAATTTAGCAACAGTTTACAAATATTATGCGGTAAAAATCTGATTGGCTGACGGGTTTTCCCTCGGCAGCTGTCGAATAAAAAACATTTTTTGCCTCAAAACGATACGAACTTTTATCACAAAATATAAAAAATTCCTAAAAATGATATGATAAAGTTTCAGAACGAAACGAGTACTTGCAAAAAATCCATACAAAAAAGGAAAAAGAAGAGTTTTTTAAAATACTTTTTAGTCTATCTTAGTAAAGCATCACATTATGATCTCAACAGTCTTAGACCCTTCCCTTATATTTGAAAGGTTTAAATTTACAAATTTGTAGTAGTTATTTTATTTTATTTTCTTGAAAACATTTAGTAAACCTAAAAAGCTTTTTAAATTAAAATTTCTAATACAATTTCATCAGCGATGAGTTTAAAAAACTATTTTTTTAAATACCTGTAACAATTACAAGTTGTGTGCTTTATACAAAGAATGATGTTTGTTAGCAAAAATATACCTTTTTTCATGTATTCAAATAAAATAATTAAAATGTACTTTTATATATTCCTGATAAAGTTTTCATACATATTTTCTCCATTCTCTCTTTCAGATCCTGTGAAAGATTTCAGTTGTGGCGCGCTTTACTACAAAACCTTTTACTTTGATGAGGATAACAACGCGCTCTATGTGGGAGCCATGTAAGTATTATGAGAAATATATTTATGTTGATAAAATATTTATTAAAATGTTTTATTAAGCATGAGCACAATTAAGATCCATTACAAAAATGTATAATTTGTGCAATCAAAATTTATTTTTTTTTTATAAAAAACTAGCAGTAAGGTATGAACTTGTCTGTTTGTTCAAATTTGTTAGGAACCGTTCATAAAAAGAGCTTGCGCAAACCCAAATTTTTATTAATCAATTACTATGTGCTTGCCGGCTATTTATTTAGTATCGAACAGTTTTTCCAGGATTTTTCGGTTTCGAAAACAGAAAAAAATCACACTGAGCAACCATCTGGCCGGCTAAAAAGTCAAAATCATGCTACAATGTAGCGGCGAATTCAGGCCTTATGGCAAGAGCCATGACATAAACACGTTACTCTAAACATTAGTCAGAATTTTAATAGATCCAAAACAGATAATTCTCTGCTGTTGTCTAATATAAAAACGACAATTTTCAAATACTGTGTCATTAATTTATTCGATATTATCGTCATTAACAGAAGAGTATGGGCGGCTCGCATAAGGCAAGTGCAACTCAAATACTTGAATATAGAAAATTTAAGGCAAACTCAGTTTTCGATTTTTTCCATGATGAAAAGCGCCAGACATGCTCTTCGTGTCATAAATATAGATTAAATTTGACCCGAAAAAACACAGTTTGCAAGTAACAAGAAACTCTGTTATCAATTCGGCTTGCCGTAGCTTATATGGATTAGTCCGGGCCAATTTTGATCACATAGAAAAAATATAAAATATATATAGACACTTAAATGCAACTCTGTCAAATTTTACACTTACATAAAACCCAGGTGGTAGGGAACTAATTTTTTTTTTATCAATTCGGTTTGCCCATAGCTTATATGAACTAGTCCTATTCAAATTTGATCAGATGGTAGACCCCGCATAAAATATATATATACACTTAAATGAATGTCGGTTATTGTTATCAGTTTCTCTTGTGAATATATTTATTTTCAGCAATAAATTCTCTATGGTCGAATCTCGAGTCAAACCTTTCTTGGCCGTGCGAACTTAGCTAGTGAAATCACTTTAGCATTTACTATTAAGTTTTCATTGTGAAGAATTTCTACAAAAGGTTTAAATCTCTTATTAAATTTCATTTCTTTAATTTTTTTTCAAATAAATAAATTTTGCAAGAAACTAAATCACATAGTTTGAAGCAGACTCTTTCTACTTTCAGAGAATTTATTTATCCAGTGTTCAGAAGAAACCATGACTTTTCTAATTTTAAAACCTTTAACTCTTCAAATATACTGAATAGGTTCCTCCACTTAAATCAGACAATCACTCTCTACACAACCATGTATTGGTCACAAACAGCCCCCACCTCCGCCTACATAATTTAGCGAACCGTGTTACTCTTTACGCATATTTCAGTCTCAACGGACACAAAATGGCGCACACACCAACTTCCGAAAAAATTTGAAATTTGTCCATCAGCTGCGCTCCAACCCCACATTAATTTTTCAACAACGAGGCCTCCCCCCAAACCACACCCCACTCATAATCACTCGGCTCTATTGAATTATGAAATATGCGTTCGCTTTGTGTGCGAAATGTGCGCAACCTCACAAATTTTAGAACAGTTTCGAATTTCACAACAGCACTGTGTTACAAGGCTGGGCTACGCTGGTCCATTGCGGCGTGTAGAAGTATTTGAAGGAAGTAATTAATTGCAGCCTAACAAGCACCAAAAGCTCGAGGCAACGGTGCGACGTGGCTCTAAAGTGGAACCTTGCCACAAGCAGCCAAACTAAGTGCCGCACCAACTACTAGAGCACAGTTATAGTAGAATGCAAACACACGCACACATCTCTAATATAAGGCTTTAAAAACAGTATTAATAAAAACAGCAACAACTACTTCAAGTCATAAACGGATTGATAATGAGTGGAAAAATAATGGCGATTTTGTTTGGCAGCACAGTGTTTGTTGTTGCATTGTACCCATCACGGCGTGGCGCTACGGGAAACAGTTTAGTTGCGCCTGTGGGCGCTCTCATTGTTCGTGAACTGTTTTGCATGCTTGCCTAGGCGCCGCTATATTTATCGTCGCCTGTACTTGTACAAGTGTCTAACAGAGAATCGATTACACCGCGACAGTGCCGATGCGACACTTCGTTAGTTGTCAGCGGACGCTGAATAGGCTGTTTTGATTTCCGCCACTCAATTATGAATTATTAAACATAATGGGTCGGATTACTTTGGAAAGTACATTCATGGCCACGCGGCTGGGTTTTTGTTGGATAGTGTTTTGTTTTATAAGTGCGTTGTGTGTTACGTAATATGGAAAGAAAAAATTTCTTTCCAAACAAACCTGTCAGACAGTTTTGTGATTGCTTAAATCAGTATAACTTGAACTCACATCAAAGATTGACAGCAGGAATGAGCAAATCACCATAGTTTGCAGTTATTCTCGATAAAGTCTAAAACGCAAGCCAAATGGCTCAAAATTTGAAAAATGTTTATGATCCTGATACTGTATGAGATAATAATTGTCTTGCTGACGCAAAAGGTTTCCACCCAAGTTCGAGGGTTCGGAAGGTTTTAAGGGATTCCCAGTGAATCTACTATGAGCTGCTCAGCTATTGCCATACCTTTTATTTGGGCTAGTACTCTTACCAATTGGGCCTTCTGAAGTAAGCAATCGGTCAGTAGTGGTCTGCTTTGGCCAATAGGAGAGTAATTGGGTTCCATCAGGGCAACACCAGTCCACACACAACGATAGTGCCTCGACAGAAGCTCCAGTAGCTTGATTGGGATGTTCTTATATAACCGTCTTATAGTCCGGACCATGAACTAAGTAATTTTCATTCGTTCCTCTCTAAGGCAAATAACATTGCTGATGAAAATTCTGCTCTTAGAAAAGCTTGTGAGAATCGACTGCACCAGTTTGTTGCGAATAGAGACTTTCTATCAGGGTGGCATTATGAAATTATCAATTTAATGGTTCAATCGATTCCCAAATCACTATGCTTTTCCCATCAGACTATGCTAGGATCCCATACTAAAGTTAAATAATATCATATAAGGTTGCCAAAAATCCAGGGTTTTGATATATTACATATAAAGCTAAGAGTATTTTTTTTCTTTCCTATAATGTTTTGATAATAATAAGAATTTAATGGCAAACAGATGATGACATTAAAATTATATAGTCAAAACATGATGTATTACAGTCTTATCTAGATAAAACTAAAGAAAATCTTTACTCGTATTGGACACATAATATCCTTTTTCACTCAAGTATAGACGTATAGATTTCATTTAGTACATTTTTAATATATTGTAAATTGTACTTAGAAGATCTACACATTTCTTCCTGCCGAAATATTAAGATTTAGTGCAGCGCCAACAACACCGTTCCAATGACTGCCCTGCGCAACTTTAACCAACTTGCAGCCATTTGTTCAACTGCTGCCACTAACATACATTATGTAATCTTCGCTGCCTATATACAGGATATAGTGTATATTCAGAGACATGCACCACCATCCTATACTCCACCGATTTTATAGCCACTCTTTTCAATGCCAGCGACTACTTAAAGCAGAGCATCAGCGAAATGAAGATTAATGGTTGCAGTTGGGGAACAATTTAACCGCATTATGCCCTCAAGTACAAAGTATGAATATACACAGCAAAGAGACCAAAAATTATGTAGGAAGAGGAGCAAGTAATAGGCGGGTGGATTTGGAAGAGGAAGCACGAAACAAGTGAGAAAGGTATGGAATGTATACGGCATAACAACTGCGACTCCCACGCGAGCGACAAAATGGCAAATGTGCCACAGTGGCAGGGATTTCCCTGCGAGTAGGAAACTTTTTAAAGACTAGGCTTTTTGGGCACGTGGACAATTTTTAATGTAGAGCTTTCGATGTTTTTAAATTTTTTTTTTATTTTATACCGAGCTTGCCATAAAGTTTGTAGCACTTAGAAGAGAAGGTAGGAGTATATATGTATATGAATTATCAGCGAAAGTCTATCTGTCTGTATATAAGCGAACTAGTCCCTCATTGTTTGAGATAGCACACTGAAATCCTGCAGACCTTCTTTTTTCGCTAAAAAGCTGCTTATTTGTCAGAATCGCTGATATCGGACTACTATAGCATAAAGCTGTCATACAAACTAAACGGTCAAAATCAAGTTTTTGTATAGAAAACTTCTTTATTTGACAAGATATATTTACGAAATTGGCTACAGATTATTTTTGAATGTCATTCTATAATATCTGAAAAAAATTTTCAAATCGGATAACTATAGCCGTATAACCTGCCGTACAAAATGCATAATAAAAATTAAGTCCTTGTATGAAAATCGTTTTTATTTGCCAAGATATCTGCACGAAATTTGTCAAAAAATGTTTTCCTAAGAAATGCTATAATATATGAAGAAATTGTTCTGATCGGACTACTATAGCATAAAGCTGCCATACAAACTGAACGGTCAAAATCAAGTTCTTGTATGGAAAACTTCTTTACTTGACGAGATATATTTACGAAATTGGATACAAATTATTTTTAGTAGTCATGCTACAATATCTGGAGAAATTTTTCCGATCGGACCACTATATCATACAGCTGTCATATAAAATGAATAATCAAAACTAAGCCCTTGTATGAAAATATTTTTTATTTGACAAGTTATCTTCACGAAATTTTACATAAGTTGTTCTCTAAAACAAAGTTATGTTATCTGAAGAAAGTTTTCCTATCGGACCACTCTATCATATAGCTGTCATACAAACCGAAGCGATCAAAATCAAGTTCTTGCATGGAAACTTCTTTATTTGTGAAGCGTATTCCAGCTACGGTGCAACCTAAGTTTTTTTCTTCCTTTAAATATTATTTACAGTAATATTTCTTAATTTTTCATGGTCATATTTATAATGTAATTTAAATTAATAACGCTTGAAAATGAATTTACAATAGACCTACTTTAAAATGGCGCGAAAAATGTTTAATTTATCGGGCAAAACGCTTTCACAGCACTCACACAAGCGCACACAGCTATTGTCTACTCGTATTTATTGTGTGCGCTAACCTTCCAGCATTTGTTAAGTGAAAAGTTGTGAATTAAAAAGTTTTCAACTTGACCGTTACTGAACCGTTTGCTCGTAAATCAGTTCGGTTGGCTGGCAGCTTGCCTGGCCTATCTCGTATTGTGTGGCGCTATTGTGTATGTTGCAAGTGTGTGTGTGCGTGTGCACATAAGTGTTAATTGTTCGCTGCTTGCATGTATATCTGTGCGTTGTACGCTTTAAGCGCGCGTGAGTTACGGCATTCTGGCGCTTTTCTTCCCACTTTCGAATATAATATAAGAGATATGCGAGTGCTTGTGTTCTCAACTTGACCGCCAGCAATAATTCTCGAAACAATACCACCAAAACTATATAATGTTGCTGACGGCCTTTGCAACCGGTACCCCTTGCTAACTTTCGTTTGTCCTTAAACTTCCGTTATTTTGTATTTGTTGTCATTCGTTGTTTGTTGTGCATAAAATATTGCCAAGTATTTCCTTGCTCTTATTGCCCCAAACAGGATGTGTGTTGAGTTAGATCAATGTTTAAGTCTGCTAATTGCTTTAATGCTTAGCAGAGGCCTTGAAATATTATTGCAAATGAGTTTTACTGCTGAAACTTGCATTTACTATAAGAACAGTGGTTACATTTGTTCTACAGATAGCGGCCATTTACAGAAGCTGAGACTGTGACAATGAAATATTTAGTGATATGTGAGGAATTTAAGTGCTCTTGCAAAAGAAAGAGTTTTCTGTTAAGATAAATTTCTTTTTTCGATACGGGCGAATTCAAGCATTCTTAAAAAAGTTGGTATGGTAAATTTTCTCAAAAAAAACTCGGATTAGGGAACAATAAGCATAGATTTACTAATGATAGACATAGAATACCAATGAGTGTATTGCTTGAAGTTCAGCTATGTGACTCACTCATGGAAAGAGGTTAGGGTAGTTTTCATACCAAAGATAGGTAGAAACAACCCAACCTTCTTAAAAGACATTAGGCCTATAAGCGTAATTTCTATCTTGCTTAACACGCTAGAAAAGATCTTGGTCGCACATAAGGACCACAGCGCCTCCTAGAAGTGTGTCGCACGCATATACGAAGTACAGATCAGTAGAGACTGCACTCTATACATTGGTATTTATTATCGAAAGAGCTCTTGAATATAAAGAAGCATTACTTGACATTTCCGGAGCGTTCAACAACGTCTCTATGGAATCTATTCTGAATAGTATCTCAGTCTTGTAGCCGTTATACAACACGGCATCATAAGCCTTTTGAGCTCTAGATGGATAAGAACAGAATGGAACGACGCTAAAATGACTAAGGAAGTCAGTAGAGATACTTCCCAAAGTGGAGTGCCATCTCCGCTTCTATGGACATTTGTGGTGAATAAACTGCTAAGTAACTTTGAAGGCAAAGGATAGGATAGGATAGGTTGACATTACCATCTTAATTAAAGGTAGATGTCTACATACCATTATCAAAATTATGATCACCACTCTCAGTGCAGTCCAGAACTGGGCACCGCAAGCGGGTATCGCATATCGGCCAGAAGTGTCTTGGGAAGCAGGGCAGCAGTGGAAAGTGTTGCCAGAAGTAAGCAGCTTAACTTCTACTGCGTGCCAGGCCGCATAGGCATCGAGAGCAATGAAATAGTGGACGAGATTGCCAAGCATAGTGAAGAAAATCAAAACCCGATGGAACGAGCTACCTGGGCGCAAAACTGGAAAAGTCATGTGCAAAACGATAGATCGGAAGTACACAAAATTCATATAGGCACTCGATAGAAGAGACTGTAGGAACGTGGTCGGAATACTAACTGGTCAGGTGCTGCCTCAAGTGAAAAAACGTGCCATATTTGGTTTTGTCACATATGTAAAAGGCGACGATTTCGATATTAGCGATAATACACGTGAAGGAAGGCCAAAATCCTACGAAGAGTGTGAAAAAGAAGACGTTGCTCGATGAGTATCCATGTCATTCGCAAGAAGAGCTTGTCGTCAAGCCATTTCAAAGCGACTACAAGCACTGGAAATGATTCAGAAGAAGGCTTATGACTTCAATACAAGGAGTGGTTTGAAAAAGTGATTCTTTTGCATGAAAACTCTAGGCCTCACGTTTCCAAACCCTGCTGGAAATTTTTAGATGGGAAGTCCTACCCCACTCGACATATTTCGCAGTTATTACCCCGTCCCATTATTGTTTTTCCGTTTTATGGCACATAGTCTGGCTCAGAAGAGGTTCTATTCACAAGATGACATCCAAAAATGGCTTTATCCTTAGATAGCATAACGAGATGAAGTTTTAGCGAAATGATATTCGAGTTTTGCCGGGAAAATGAGAATAAGTTATTATTAGCGATTAGCAATACTTCGAATAATTTATTTGTAACTATTTCTTTACAATAAAATAGAGTTTTTATTAAAAAATAGCGAGATCTTAGTTTGGACCTAATGTTATTATAAACTTTCGCCTGTCAATAAGTAGAATCGATGGTATTTATTTGATCAGTTCTTACAAACAACGCTGAGAGTGACTTTTTGGGTGAATGGAACTTCTTCTGTATTGAATCTAGAAGTCAGTGTTGGAGATTACTTACTTAGAAACGTGTCGAATTTATATACATTTTTTCACAGAAATTTAGAAAGAAATTCCTAAAATTATAATATATTTCATAACATCAACACTTTTTTATAAAATATTTCCATTTAAAAATAATATAAAATTTTCCTTATTTTGCAGGGATCGGATATTTCGCTTGAATCTGCAGAATATAAGTCAATCAATTTGTGAGGTAAGTACACCAAAGCAATTTCTGTATGAAAACATACTAAAGAATTTCAAGAAATAAACACACATAAATAAATAATATAAAAAAATGCAAGCTCAAGCAAAAGTAAAGTAAAATATCATAGCAACGCTTCTGCAAAAGTGCTCCCAAAGCGAGCAACGAAACAACAACGCGCTGTGGCAGCGCTGAGCGCTTTCAGCTAAGCAAAAGCCAAAACAGGAAGTGAATAAAACGGCGCGACTAAAGAAGACATTCCACTAGAAACACAAAATGAAAATAAATGAATTTTTACAAAAAGAAATTGGAAAAACACGTATACACATGCACAAACATAGGCAACTTGGACGCAGAAGTAGTAAGCGAGTCTTTAAAGAAATCGCAATAGCGAAAGGATTTCTAGTTGATTTCAAAAAGAAATCCGATGTGAGGAGAAAGACGGTTCGCAAAAGCCAACGAGTTCAATGGTTATTTGCAGCATATGCTTGGCTTGACTTTCGAGTTGTTTCGCCGCAAAAGGCAGCTGAAGTCGGAAATGCAAACAGAAAGTGCTGGCGACTAAGCAGCAACCAGCAACAAAATAGCAAAACAACTGCAACAACTACAACAACTACAACAAAGCAAACTGCAAAAAAACATTTCAATGTGAAAATGTCAGTAGCAGAGCAACGTTAGTCGCCTATTTGACGCAGAGCTGTGCATTTCCTCGAAGCTCACGAAATCGAAATGTTTGTCCGCTTGTAGCGCAGAGCACGCTGAAAAGACAGGTGGATTTCACTCTCTGCTCATACATAAGTGTACATATGTGGCTTGTCTTCTGCGTGTTTGCACTGCTTTATCGCGCGGGCAGACGACATATGCTCTCGTGTTGTCAACAGTGCGTATACGTAACTTGTAAAATGAAGGGGAAAGATAGCTGCGTACAGCCATAAGTACGAGCAGATGTCAATTTGGTTCGTAGATTTCTATGTATGTGTTTCTGTATTCATGCGTGTTGCAAGGTGCACAGTTTTTTTGTTGCAAGTTGCTACATCGCTTAATCATTAAATACTGCGTTTGCTGTTGCTGTAGTTTGGTGTATCAATGTGACAGCTGCCAAAGCTTTGAAGTTGTCGGCTTTGAAAGCAGTTATCTGTGGATTTAAAGGCAGCTATTGATTTTTAACTTCGCCTAATGTAATGTTCGTCTCTAAACATGGTGGGCTGACTTGTGAATCCGTAACAATGTTCAGATTTCAAATATATTTTGCAGTTTTGTCGGAATTGTAGACTTAAAAAATCACTAATTTTACTAAATCGTTTTGCTTCTAGTTATATTCACATTAAAAATATTCAAATTAATTCATTTTTCAAACCTAGAGAACCATCTTAAAAAGGCTATAAGGCTAGCTAGTCAGTGGATTCTTCTGTTCTACGCAAACAGTTCTTATGTACTGGCCTACCTATAAGGTGTTAATCGTCTGATTATGGAGAGAAGTATACCAGTTTCGTTTTATTTCGTAATAGAAACAGCACTCTCTTGTTTAATTCAAAGTTTTAAGTCAGAATTTTCCAGCTCTAAATTAAAATTTTTCAAATTAGTTCTGTACATAATTTATTTTTCCAAAATTAAATTATTATAGAATTCAACCGACTTTCTCGCCTCCATTGATGCCACAAATAAACTTTAATTTCCAAGAAAAAATCATATAATGTTAAACACGAGTAATCTCGATCAAGGCTTCAAGCAAAAAACTACCGTTTTAATGTTGCATAAGCATGCGGCTTTTATGTGCATGTGTGTGTATGTGTAAAGAAAACTTCAAATATTCAATAAATACTTTCCTTTATTCAAATCGTGCTACAATTTCTACCAAACACACACACATACATACAAGTATACACAGCTGAATTAACTGCCATGCATAGTGGCACGTTCCGGCAATGCGCACCAGCAAAAGCAACAATTGAAAAATGCTAAACAACAATTTTTGAAAAAACAACAACAAAGCAGCTAAAATAACAAGCGTATGGCCAAAACAAAAAAAAAACCGTTCGAAAGAGCAGCGACTCAGCTAATACAAGGATAAGCGCACCCAAGCACACATACACTAATATAAAATGTACTCATATACATACATGAAATGAAATGGTTGCATAAAGCGATTGGTAAAAGCTTCGAACGCTATTGAATGCGCCGCCATTTAAAATGTCATTTGGTATTTTGCTCACGTTACACGCTTGTTTATTTAATTCGATTTTTCGTTGGCGCTACCCGCAACCCTGACCCCCAAATTTCTAAAGGCAATGCGGCGCAGCAGCACAGCAGCACAGCAACGAACGAAAATCATTGCTGTGTTCTTCTTTAGCGCGGCAGTTAGGTATGTGGGCGTGGGAGGCAGGCCAGCCACCCGACTTGTGCTCAGTGGTACCAGACACCAGCGGCAGCGTATTGAATACAAAATACGAAATTGCAAATCGAAATTTTTTTGGAGGCTACTAAGCATATATGTATACATATACTATATATATTTATATATTTGTATACATATTTTTGCAATGTGTACTACATTTTTGCAATGAATATGCATTTTCGCCTGTATTTGTGCCACTCTTTGGTCGCTTTTTATTTATTCTGGTTGCTTTTCCTTACTTTAATTGTATGTGTGCCGGTGAAAAGTCGCTTTGGAAATGCCATTTATTGCTTGTGCTACGTGTATAAATTTCCTATATTTTTGTTGTTGTTATTGCTCATTTTTCGTTCGGCACGTTTTTAAAAATTTTATTATGCAAGCAAGAAAATTGATTTTGCTTCGGTGACTAAACGGAAAAATAAGAGTAAAATAATTATTCAGTGTTGGCAAAGATGGCAAGTTCTGGGAGTTGAGAAAAATTAGCAAATATTAGGACAGGTGTTTGAAAAAAAAAATATAAAGCCACATTTTAAGTTCATGAATATGTAGTACATATGATACGAAGGTTATTTGGGGGAAACAAAATTTACTTCAGCTATTTGAATGGAAAGTGGACTTTTCCAACAACTATATAGTAAACATAGAGATATTCTTTAAACTTCGTCGGGTCGACCTGTTTAAGATGACTATATTAAACAAACACATGCTTGGCAATATCTCGGCTGATAAATGACATTCCCAAATTGATTTTTTGCAAAAATATGTATAAATCTAATGAATATAACAAAAATCACTTACCGATCAATTATTGAGGAAAGAACCAGTCAAAAGCTGAAATTTAAAAGAATATCATTGATGAATAAATTTTTCATATGTAATCTATAATTAATTATTTCTAAAACTTATAACTTGATTACAATTACTACAGCCTTAGCTTATAAACTTGACAAATATTACTTTGCTTCTGCTAAGATATAACATATATATGTATGGCATATAACAATTTTTAAATAAGATATTTTGAAAATTTTCAAAACATTTAATTTAATATTTTTTTACTAATGATGTATTGAAAACCATGATAAAGTTAATACTTATTTAAATAGTAGTTTTCCCCTTGGATTGCTAAGAGATTTTAATTTAAACAAGTAAGGAAGGGCTAAGTTCGGGTGTCACCGAACATTTTATACTCTCGCATGATAAAGTGATAATCGAGATTTCATTATCCGTCATTTACATATTTTTTTATTTTGCTGTAAAATTAATTAGATTAGATCAATTTGTGTACTTTGAGTATTGAATTGTATTTTCATTTATATGTATGTATTATACAGAAAAGGTATCAAATGGAATTCAAAATAGCGTTATATTGGAAGAAGGCGTGGTTGTGTACCGATTTCACCCATATTTCGTACATATCATCAGGGTGTTAAGAAAATATTATATACCAAATTTCATTTAAATCGGTGCGGTAGTTCCTGAGATATGGTTTTTGGTCCATAAGTGGGCGACGCCACTCCCATTTTCAATTTTTAAAAAAAGCCTGGATGCAACTTCCTTCTGCCATTTCTTCCGTAAAATTTTGTGTTTCTGACGTTTTTTGTTAGTCGGTTGACGCACTTTTAGTGATTTTCAACATAACCTTTGTATGGGAGGTGGGTGTGGTTATTATCCGATTTCTTCCATTTTTGAACTGTATATGTAAATGCCTGAAGGAAACGTTTCTGTAGAGTTTGGTTGACATAGCTATAGTAGTTTCCGAGATATGTACAAAAAACTTTTTAGGGGGCGGGGCCACGCCCACTTTTCCAAAAAAATTACCTCAAAATATGCCCCTTCCTAATGCAATCCTTTGTACCAAATTTTACTTTAATATCTTTATTTATGGCTTAGTTATGACACTTTATAGGTTTTCGGTTTCCGCCATTTTGTGGGCGTGGCAGTGGGCCGATTTTGCCCATCTTCAAACTTAACCTTCTTATGGAGCCAAGAAATACGTGTTCCAAGTTTCATCATGATATCTCAATTTTTACTCAAGTTACAGCTTGCACGGACGGACGGACGGACGGACGGACAGACAGACATCCGGATTTCAACTCTGCTCGTCACCCTGATCACTTTGGTATATATAACCCTATATCTGACTCATTTAGTTTTAGGACTTACAAACAACCGTTATGTGAACAAAACTATAATACTCTCTTTAGCAACTTTGTTGCGAGAGTATAAAAAGCTTGTTCAAGTGAAAACGGAAAAATTCTCATCAAATGAAAAAGCTTTCCTCACAAACTTTAAGGGGGGAGCCTGTTTTAGAGGCTTCAAAAAATCAATTTTTTTGATTTAATCTCTTTAAAATTATCTAAGAATATGTTCCCAAAATTATAGATGGGAATTCGAAATATCGTCGAAGTTAGAGGCAAAATAGTGGCCGAGCCTCTAGCCTCTAGCTTGGGCAGACTTTGGTGCGCGATTTCTCGGTTTTTCATTTTTACGATTTTTCTTAATTGGCGGGCAGGATAAACGTAGTATGGAATTGGGACAAAATTTATTATCTTTGGCATTAAATTATCTTCTATTTAAACTAAAAAAACTAAGAAAAGTAAAATTCAATAAACAACAACAACAACAAACAACCCATGTAAACATTTTTTGCTCAATTACTACTTTTTTTAATTAAAAAAAATTGTAGAATTTTACGAGATGCATCGATCAATTGCTTCTCAAAGGCAGAATATAAAAATATTTCGTACCAAAAAAATTTATTGATGTCAAAATATATAACTATAAGCCCTAGAAATTTCACTTTAATCACTTATTGCTATCTCTCCCAAAAAAAAAAAGTCTTAAAAAAAAAAATCTTCAAAAAAAAAATCGATTTTTTGAAGCCTCTAAAGCAGGCTATCCCTTAGTAGCGATAATTAAATTCGCAAAGCAGCTATATGCAACAGCGATTCGATATCGGCGGTTCGGCCAAGTTAGCATTGTAAGTTTTTTTTTTTTCAAAATTTGAGGGTTTGTGCCAGGAAAACCATACCACCATAGTATTACTCAGAGTATTGCCTATTTGAAGCTATACAAATTTGATATTTTTCTGGCAATTTGTCAGTTCCACCCGAAACGAACTGCAGGACTGAATCAGCCCTTTTTGACGTGAACTATATGTCAGCCAGGGCATTTTGCATCAATTCGAACAAATAGCAGAGAGAAACAGCAAAGGTACAGGCGACAAGCCAAGTGAGTCAAAAATCCCCAGCCACATTTTTTAAAATAGTTTAAACGGTCTTTAAGCGTGAGGAAAATTGTCATGATCGAAAGTTACTGCCTTGTGTCTAGGCGTTTTTCGTCTACCGCTCACTTTAATTTGTTGTCGGTTGCGTTACCCATTTTTGGCTTGTGCTTTTTTAGAGTCTCAAATTACCGCACTTTCTTTCTGATCCCACCAAATACAAAGCATTAACTTGGCGTCATGGATTTGTCTGACGAAACCTGGCCATCACATATGTATAACTGCTTGCGTTTAGAATTATCGTAATGGATCCATTTCTCATCACAAGGCAGTAACCGTTGCAAAGATGACTTCTTTGTGTAAAGTTCAAGCGGCATTTCGGAAATGCAGAGCCGTCCTTCAACGTCTCATGGCATCAATTCGTGTAAGTCTTAACTTCCTTGAATGTATTATGCTGATCGAAAACACTTTGAAATGGCTGTTTGAACGACTCCCAAAGATTCCAGCAGCTCTTCTTGTGTTTCGTAAAAATTTCGTTTTAGTTACTCCAACTTTTGGTTTCTCATCATCAAACTTTTTTAGCTGGTCTTCGTCTTCCAAGACAAAATCACTACTTCCAAATTGTGCAACAACTCTTGGCATGTTCGCTCAGCCACCTTAAACATCCATTAAAATACTCAGACTTTCGGTTAAGACTTTCTTCACATTATTTTAATGAAGAAGAAATATGCGCAATACACTTTTTGATGAGCACAAAGCTCCACATATTTGAGTGAAAAAAATTGTTGTTCTTTGCAAAGAAAAAGCCTCCTACAAAATTAAGTAGCCTTTTGGGTACGACCTTTAATCTTTAGGTCTTTTTATTTGGCATATATCAGCAATATATTCCCAAAAACGAGAAGAAGTAGACCTGTATGCCATAAATCCGAACTAGTTTCCTCTTTTTCGGCCTAAAAAGCTGTTAATTTGTTGGTACTGCCGATTTAAGGCCCTCATAGCATTTAGCTGTCACACAAACTGAACGATCCCCAGTGCTTGAAGGGAAGCTTTTTCATTTCACGAGATAAATTTACGAAATTTGGTATGAGATACTAGATCCTAGGCAACGATGTATTGCCCGAAGAAATTGTTTAGATCAAGTCACTATATCATAAAGCTGCCATACAACTGACCATTCAAAGTTTTTGTTAGAAATCTTTTGTATATGTTAAAGGTATTGTGCTTTCGCTGTAACCGAAGTTAACGGTTTTTATTGTTTTTAACTTATCTTCAGAAAGTTTTCAAAATTTAACTGATAATAATTCATAAGTGGAGTTCAGAAATTCAGTTATATATTTTCTCTCATCTTTTGCACGCCAAAAGTGCACCAAAACCTGCAATATTCCTAAAATAGCATAAAGTAAAATTTTCTCTTATCCTTCAACAATTTGTAATCAAATTTACATTTGCCCCGGAGAGGCCAACAGCAACAACAAAAAACGAGAAACACCTTTAAGCCATAATTTATGCCACAAAATACGCTTAAAAGTACAAAGTGCAAATGCATTTGAATGCAAAGTGCACAAATTGCCCGGAAGCACACAAGCTACGACCTTACAACGGTTACGCCCATCAGCATTTATTTATGCCGCTCTTGCTCTCGCTCTCGCATTTTGTTCACACAATTTGCATACGCCGGTGTCTGCCCTTCACCCACCGCACTTCTGAAGCGGCTGTCGATGCTTAAATATATATAAATTGTTTCAGAAAATCAGGAGGAAAAAACTCGTGTGTTTAAGTAACTGACCGAAATTACTCGCAGAAGAGCAGGAAGTATGTAGGCCTCTTAATTCTTGTAAATAACGGCGCTGCCAGCTGTCGCCTCGAACGCACGTTAATACTTTAATACACATTTGTGCTTTATATATTAAGATTTTTTTTGCTGTTGTTTTTGCTTTTGCAGTGCATTGGTTTCATTAGGTGGCTGCTGCTGCCTCGAGTCTGCTGATTTCTGATTTTTCCGATTTCTTTCTTCCTTTGCTGAACGCTTATTACTTGGCGCTTGACTGCCTATGCATTTTCGATTGCTTGCCGACCAATTGAGTCGCCATTTCATTTGCTCATTTCCACACTTATTTCTTCGATTTCTTTGATTTTTTTGTTTTTGTATCGACTACACTGGTCTCTGAGCTGCCTTACTGGCCGCTGACGCCAATCGGTTGGCAATATTTTTCCCACCATTACGGACCATTATCGCATTTGGGTAAGCGAGCAGGAGTTTAAAGTGAGAAGAAGTAGCAGAAGTTGAAAGGACAGAGCAAGAAAATTGATGTTGAAGAAGTGAGACGATAGAGAAAGAGGGAAGAAGAAGCAAAAAAGAGGAAAGAAGTAGCAAAAACGAGCAAAAAAAGTGTACTAAGAGGATATTGGCTTCGAGAAAAGTGTAAGGAAAACTTCATATGTGTGTGTGGGAGTGCACTCACTGCAGTCTAATGACTTCGTCTTCAACTATCAATATCCTTTTCCGTTTTTAGTTCAAGTTCAGCTTTTATTACTTTTTCATTTGCCACATTTCAGTTTGAGTTTTTTCCTTAACTCGCTTCGCAACGCGCCAATGCCTCGCACAATTTGTTCCTGCTGTTTTTGCTATGCTCTCTATCTTTAACTGCAAGTTCTTTCTACTTTAGCTCAGCAGACGCTCCAACACATGCAGGCCAGTATATGTGTATGTGTGTGCTGCATCTTTCATCTTGCTCCTCGATAGCACTCAACTTTTTCATTTCTGCAAGTTTTTTTTTTTTGCCTTGTCCATCCGTTCGAGTTTTTCTTTCGCTGCTCCAGCAGTTTGGTATTAAGCCGCGCGATAAGTGCGAGCTAGTAGAGATACTAACGCTCAAGTGCTGAATTGAAGTGGGCGTACGAGCGTCGAGAAGATATCCTCCATTGCACTTGAGTATCTGCTCCACTAAGTATATATCCTTTATACACAAACACACACACATACAGGCGGCACTCATCCAAGTTGCGGCAGACTTCAAATACTGACTGGCAGACAGGAAAGCATGCAAGTAGTGCTAAATAAACACACAATAAGTAACGGCTGTCCATATTCACATGTCTTACGCACACAAAAACATTTATATGTATGTGTGTGCGTGTTCTGCTAAGACCCTGTTGTTTTGTACAATATTTGTTAAACATTTTTTTTTGCGTCAGTGTGGCAACAACCGTTTTTATTGAGTCATACCAATATATGGGCTAACGGAATTGACTACCACAACATGAGAAAGTGTGTCGAGTGTCCGTCTGTCTGTCCCTACGCTGGCTTATGCAACTTTAAGTGGACGTGCGTTATGAATTTTCATATAATATGAATTTGTAGTGATAGAAAAATATTTGTATGATTTGGATAAGGCCGTAGATGTGCTACTAAAGTATGGGTTGGCATAGTAAATAATACTTTAATAGAAATGTAGGCAACATGATACGCTCACTCCTCAAGAACATTGATTACAAGCTCACATGTCGTGTACTCAATTATTTCTTTAATGAAAATTATTTCAATAATATTAAAGCCCACTAGACTAAAGCAGGTCAGTTTCTGTGTTCTTTAACTAACAATATCAGACGGTCTTAAATTCTAGACTTTGTACTGATTATAAGGGAATTCATTCGGCTTCCCAAAAACTAACTACATTTGGCTTACACTCGCCGAAAGCAGGATCAATTCAAGAAGGAGAGTTACATTAAAAGGAATAGACAACACAGCGTGCTGGACGTGGCCGGTTCGGTGGAATATTATTCAATAATGAATGCTGGGCCTCAAGATAGGTGTTTGTGTTCCGACTAGTATGGTCAAGTCCGATTATATTGACCAAAAGTTGAGTCCTTACAGAACGTGAATTTTCGTAATAAAGTTTCACATAGCTTAGGTTAGATTAAATGGTTTGTCATAATAGAGAACCTGCTTGGCTATCTTATAGCGCTGGTCCTCTGTGGTACTAGAACTCAAATTTATCATAAAAATACTCATAACTCGACAAGGCGCTTTGAAACGTTCAAAAATTTGTTGTGATAGCCGATGTTAGGCTGGACAATGGAGGAGAAAGTGCTTGGATGTTTCCACCTCACCTTCTTCTGTACAACATTTACAATCTGCGACTGACTGGACTTTTAGCACTACAACATGAATATTTACTGTGTATTCAGGAGATATCCTAGTTTCTACACACAGGAGGTGGTGGATGACCAACGTATGCGAGGTCTAGTGCTAGAGCCAAAGATGACAACGGAAATCCGACCTGTTCCTTTATGATGTGAGCGGCGTACCGTTTTGCTAGACCACTGGCCTTGCAGTTTCCTGAGAACGCTAACATCGCCACTCTGCTGTCGCGATGAATGTTTACCGTATGGAATGACAAAAGCGTACTAAATACAGCTTGTGCAAAAACTGAAGGCGTTCGACCCTCCCAAGCAAGTCAAATTTTATTCAGCGATTCACTTCTGGCGAAATAGCAACCTGAAGAGATTCAAGAGCAGCCATTTCTCCCAGAAAAAACAACGGTTTGATGTACTTTAAGGGCCGGTGGAATCATCGGTCCATATTTCTTTAAAAATGATGCCGATGAGAACGTAATCGTCAATGGCGACCGTTGTCGCGTCAATATAACCGACTATTTGATACCAGAAATTGAAGCTCGTGATCTGGGCGAAACTCGGTTTCAACAAGACCGTTCACATATCGCATCAATCAATGGATTTGCTTAGAGAGCACTTAGGTAAGCAGTTAATTTCACGTTTTAGGCCGGCCAATTGGCTACCAAGATCGTGTGATACTCCACCGTTAGACTTTTTCCTGCGGGGATATATAAAAGCTAAAGTCTATGCGGACAATCGAAGTGGGATTCAGGCTTTGGAGCAAAACATCACGCTTCTCATTCGCCAGTTACCAGTCGAAATGCTCCAACGAGGCATCGAACATTAGACTCAATAGATGGATTTGTGTTTTATTCTAAGACGTAGTCGCGGCCAACATTTGAAAGAAATAATCTTAAAAAAAAAGTAAATTCCAAAGAATGTCTTTTCAAATGATAATAAACATTCATTATTTGAAGTTTCTGTGTTATTTCTTTAAAGTTATGTATATATATATTATTTAAGAAAAAGAGTTATTGTTTATCCGAAGTGGGTTTTTCTTTAGTTAAAATTCCAGACTAAACTTTTCAAAATTTTTTTTTTTTAATTATAGAATAACCCAGCAATAAATCTAATAACCACTTTTCACACTCTTCTCTATTTGCAGCGCGATGTGCTCATATTGGAACCATCCGGTTCAGATATACTCAGTTGTGTTTCCAAAGGCAAACGAGAGGTATGTTGACGAAGGCAAAACATTAATTAAAATAATACATTGAATAGAAACCATACAAAAAAACTAAACCGATAAAATATTTAAATGTAATAAACATAACAATGTTTACCTTTATCACGTAAAAACCTAAATTAGTGAACAATTTAAATATTAAACGCATGTAAAACATAAATCCCATTATAAAACAACAACATTTACATACATATATTTATTTACCCAACTAACCACTTACATATGTAGTTTACATAACAACTCTGTAAACAAAAGAACACAAGTGTATGAAACAAAAACTGAAAAACTTTCAAAATTAACAACAAAAACAATTCAATAAAATTTTCACACATTTTGGCAATTAAAATTTAACTGGAAATTTTTAACAAATATGCAATTGTGTTTTTTCTCTCTCTCTCCCCCCCGCATAACTCACAAACGTTATATTTTCCTACTTCATTTATGTTTTTGCTATTGTTGTTTTCACAATTTCTTTGCTTTGTGTGTGTGCTTTAACTTTCATTTTTGGTGCAACGAAAATAAAATAATACGAAAAACACAAAAACAATACAAACAATATGACCAACAACAACTGTAAATGATGGTGACAACAACAACAACGATAAACACACACACACACCCATGAACGACAACTTTCTTCAAGAAGGTGGAATGCCGCAATCACATACGCGTCATACAACCGATGGAGTCCGGCTCGCGTCTGTATGTGTGCGGCACGAATGCGCACAATCCGAAGGACTACGTGATAAATGTGAGTATAGATAATGGGCCAAACATTAATTGTCTGTATAGTTGCATATGTATATATAGTACATATAATATATTATAGTGGGTCAGAAAAATAATATCTTTTTCGCTAGGTATTCTAGAAAACAGCCTCTTAGACAACTCTACGAAAATCTCTCAACGTTCGAGCTCCTATTTGTAAGCGGAAGATCCTCTCCCTTGAAGTTTTCTAATTTTTCTTATCACCAGATATTCATATATCGCTTCCAAATACTTGAAAAGATAACTTCTTGTATAGATCAGGGAATTGAATGAAAAGGTTCTTTTCGATTTCGCATAAAATTTTTCGATATAGATAAGCGTTAATGAGATATCCATCTTCAAAAATCAGAGATATAACAAAAAACAATTAGAAACAGATAAGGAAGAGCTAAGTTCGGGTATAATCCAACATTTCATATTCTAGCTACTTGCAAGCGATAAAGCCTTAGTTATATGGAGTCAACGACGAGTTTTCACCCGACTTTTTTCATTCTGAACACAAACATATATCGTGTTAAGAAACACATTCTCTAAATTTTATTAAGATAACTCACATATTGGCCTATACATATGTGGTATAAAGTCAACTGGAAGTTAGAATATCGCTGTAATAGGTAAATGGGGTTCAAAGAAGTATTGAGCAGATTCAACCCATTTTTAATAGACAGATATATCATTGCCAGGAAAAAATTATCACTGAATTTCAATTATAAATCTTATACATTGACCGATATTTTCGGTAAAAACTACTACGGTACTATAGATACTGGGGTCCCTCATTCGGTCCCTTGGAAGTTGAACAATATTGGTTCCCTTTAGAAAATTTTTAGTCATAAGGAGACACATCTCGAAAGCACTATTTGTGCAAAGTTTATTCTTATATATTTAGTGATTCTTGATTTGTATAGTGGAAAGTGGGAGTTTCTAATGGAATTTAAAATTGTGTTATATGGGAAGTGGGCGTGCTTGTTGACCGATTTCACCCGTTTTTACAATGTAAGATACAAATGTCATAAGAATATTATGCACAAAATTTGGTTGAAATCGGTTCGACGGGTATCGAAATATGAGACTCCACCTAAAAGTGAGCGGTTCCACACCCGCCGTCCGATTTTGACATCGAGTCGTATAAAGTTCCCTCAGTCACCACCACTGAGGTAAAAGTTAATGTCTCTCTCATATCTCGTTATTAATTTATTGCGCTTTTAGTATTTTTTTTTCAGTACCGTTATATGGAGAGTGGGCGGGGTTATCAACCGAATTTTCCTGCTGGCCGTAGAAGTTCTGATAATAATTGCACCAGGCGAATTCGATCGTTGTAAGGAAGATATATACATTAGAGGTCGTGGCCGCGCCCATTTTTTCAAAAATTTTTTAAGAAAAAAAGTAAAAAGTCTTTAAGCGGATTCTTTGCCGTTACAATTAAGATTTCTTAACTGTGGACATTTTCATAAAGGGGTCTAAGAACATATTTTTTAGAACACCAAGCGACAAAACCTAAATTTTTTTTGATCCACCCTAATATACTTACATACATATATATATATATATAACTATGTATACAGCATATATTTAGTTATAAGTATACCTAAATATATGTAACTGAGCAATTTAAGAATCCACTTGTATGACATTGTTTGGCTGTTTTTGTTGTTGTCTACCAATAATACATACATATGTACATATATCTAGAGGAATGTAGGGAATCCCATACAATTTAGGCCAGGCGCTTTGTTGTTATTTTATGGCGCTACCAGTTGACTTTGTGTAGCCACAACTGCCCAATATATTTGTCAACACACACACACATATACACGCAGGCACTTGTAGGTGTATATCTAACGGTACGTGGCATTGTCGGGGTACATTTGTACATTGATTTCATTTGTTTGGCATTGTTGCCGCAGTGGCATGTGCGCTTTTGGCCGTTTTGTTGGCAAACTAATATGCGGTGCGGCCGAAAATGCTAACACACACACACCGCTTTCGCAGCTCATACATACTTGCCGCTTATCAAACAAGCCCCCCATGCTTATCGAAAATGTACACACATGTGTATGGACAAGTGTACAAATCTACTATTTACCGTATTTCGGGCAGCTGTGTGTGGTGTGTGTAATAAATGAGCACAAATAAACCTGGATTAGTTTGTTGCG
This sequence comes from Bactrocera zonata, assembly GCA_037783105.1. Classification (NCBI taxonomy): domain Eukaryota; kingdom Metazoa; phylum Arthropoda; class Insecta; order Diptera; family Tephritidae; genus Bactrocera; species Bactrocera zonata. The sequence goes on from JBAWJQ010006478.1 coordinate 33,047, forward strand.
CCGCAAAGCAAGGTCACAAACACACACACATATGCATACAACGCACTCACACTTTGCTAAATGGTGCTTGAGTGCACATGTGTGTGTTGTTCGTGTGTGTGTAAAGCTCGAAGATTAGTTGGGCGGTCAGGACCGTGGCAATGTTTAGCATTAAATTAAAGTCACTATGTGGCAAATGTCTTCGATTTAATTGCGTTGAGGAAATTTATTTAATGCTCCTTAGCTTAATTCACACATACATATATCGGCATACATGTGTATAATGAAAATCTGTGAATTTGTAGCTGCTTAATTTATAGCAAAAGCGATTAGGTATGCGCTCAGCTATTCCTCGTTGGGTGTAAATTTTATTGCGAAATTTCGAAAAATTTTCGAGAATTAAAAATAGTTTCAAAATGCTTCAAATTTTTTTATTCTATATAAAGAAAAATTCTGTTTCAATGAAAGCTTTTATTTTAACATTTTGTCTAAATTTGCGAAAAAAAACTTCAAAATGCAGAGACTTCTTGAATAAAATTTAATTTTACGAACCAAGATACATAGATATCTCTTGAAAACCTTTTCCTCACTTTCAATAAGAAGCATCGTTAGGCTTAGAAATTAGTATTATTGTGTACACAGTATTGCTAGCGACGTGCATTTGCAAGCCTGAAAAACAAACCTTAAGAAAACCATAAAATATCCCTGGAGAGTGCGATTTATTGCAAAATAATTTTCGAATAAAAGCGGCTTAACCTCTTCCACAGAACCGATTTGAAAAGTAGGTTAAAAACCATTTTCAATTCAAGACATAGCTTCAACTTTTAAATGCTATACAATGACTCTTTTTAGCCATTAGAATATTATAATGGATCCATTTGTTGCTTCCGTTAAAAAATTTTAAAATTTATTTTACTATCCAATACCTAAGCAAAAATTATCGAGCATTTCCTTGTGAAAAGCTGTTCAGAAATGGTTTCTAAATTGAGGAGTTAGGCAAGTCTAGAGCCTTTAAAGAACTTCTAAGCTTGACTATTTATTCTGAGTAAGGAAAAACAACCAAGTTTGTCTCTTTCAGACTTTCTTAAATTTTGGTAAAAAAAAAAATATTTTTTTTTGAACGTTTTCAAAACAATGGGCAAAAATAAACACCCAACTCCAATTGAAAGAAATTTCATAAAAAAAGTAAAAAAAATATTGCGAAATTAGCATTTGTGTTGAGGATAGGTTGAAAAATATAAAACCTTTGAAAATTTGCCTTGTAAAAAATGGACAAAAACAACACCCAACGACGATAGTACGGATGAACGAATCCACCTTTCGTTTTTGGCGTCAAGGGAAATTAGAGCACAAATAAAACAAATAAAAAGAACATTAAGAATTCGAAGTCCTGGAATCTAGTGGTGTGAAGTGATGAATCCAAGTTTAATGTCTTTGGCAATGATGGTTGACCCTCTGTCAGGCGACCACCACTACAAGAATTAAACCCACTATATACAAAAAAAATTGTTAAAATTTGTGAAACATGGCAACCTATGGAACTTTCAAGTGTTTACGTTAGCTAATCTTCGAAATGCATCGTCGTCCGATTTCAATGGTGCATTTTTGAGCAAACATCTTTCAAGTTTTATTTGAAACTCAGAGTGGCCTCGTAATTACATCGGACTCGGTATAGAAAAAAAAAAAAATAATCGATTTTTTGAAAATCAAAGACTGGCCTAAAAATTGCGCTTGTTCTAATTGCTTTGCGCGCTTACATTAGGTTAGGTTAGGTTAGAAGGCTGATGAAAGATCGCACGTGGACTGCTATGTGTAGTCCTTTGTGAAGCCGTAGAAAAGAAGAACTCCTGTGTTCGAACTTGTAATTTGGCAGAACGCTTAGCAGGCAATACAAATTTTCAAAGGCGTTTAATTTCCATTCCCGCATTCGGTAGGATGTATGAAGATATGTATTCCCAAATGTTTGAGTCTTAACCTCCCAAACGACAGACAGTGAAAAAGGAAGTGTTAAGTTGTTACCACTTCATCTTCTTCCGTACAGTTTCTGCATATGGTGTCTGATAGGATTCTCAGCTTTACTGCGTGGATGCTAATAGGGCAATGGCCTGTTAAAATCCCACATCCAGCGACAGGCAATCCTTACTAAAGCTTCTGTGAAAACCAGCTCTCTAGTAATAGAACACAAGAGGATACAGGAGCAGCGACTCCCTCCCATTCTACAGATAGCTATTTTAGGGTGCTTCAGGAGTACATTACATTAATAAACTTTAAATAGATAAAACTCAATCAGCTGAGACAGAAAAAAAAGAATAGTCTTCACAAATAAAGAACTTTTCTTATAAGAACTTCATTTTGATAGCTCAGTTTGTGTGGCAGTTATATGATATAGTGGAGCGATCGAAAAAATTTCTTCAGATATTACAGCGTTGCTTCGGGTAATAATTCGTGTCAAATTTCATGAAAAAATCACGTAAAGTAAAAAAGTTTTCCATAAAAGAACTTCATTTTGAAAGTTCAGTTCGCAGGGCAGTTATATACTATAGTGGTCCGATATCAGGTATTCCGACAAATAAGCATCTTCTTAGGAAGAAAAATTTGTGTGCAAAACTTCAGAGCGAAAACTCAAAAACTAAGCGACTACCGCGTGTTTTCAGAGAGATGGGGAGACGGAAAGGCGGATATGGCTAAGTCAGCTTAGCTCGTCCCGCTGATATTTATGTATACATGTATTGGTTAGGGTTCCGATGATTTATTTTATACCCTGTTCAGGATATAAATATATTTCTTAAGCTTGGTTTCAATAGGTTAGGCCATCTAAATATAGCAATATTGCTTTGTTGCTGGACTTAAGTCTTACCAATCAAAGAAAGGTTTTTAAATGTTATAGTTACTAGCATTTTGAGGAAAAATCTTAATAAAATGTTTAAAAAATTTTAATAGGTGCAATTTGTAATAAAAATGTCTGCTCATAACACTACTAAATTTAGGTCGAGCTAATGTTCTTCCAAAACCCTCCCCCAAACTCCTTATTTTGCATATAAACCATCCCTTGTCAATGCGTAATTGCCACTGTCAGTACCGTTAATCTTTAATTTCTACAAGCAGTCAAGGAAATATGTAAAAAATACAACAAAAAACAACAACATGAACAACCAAACTTTGCGCGAAACAACGCAAACGGGTGTTTACCTTTTTGCCACCTTTACGTCTATTTGTATTCCTTACACCAACTAATGCGTTTACTTTGTTTTTCTTTGCCGATGTGTTGTGCTGCTGGTTGAATGCCTTCACCAAAACTCAACGACAACAACTCAACAACGCTGAAATTGCTGACGACGATATGGCGCTCCATACGCGCACGTATATTTATCCATATTATTTGGCCCGCAGGCGAACTTAACACATTTACCCAGATCGGAGTACGTGCCGGGCATCGGCTTAGGCATTGGCAAGTGTCCCTACGATCCCGCCGATAACTCCACAGCAGTTTATGTGGAGAAAGGCAATGCCTTCGGATTACCAGCGCTGGTAAGTTAAGGCAGAGAAATAAAATAACCGAGGAAAAAGGTTGAAAGAAAGTAAGAAGTTGCGAAATTGGAAGCCGAAAAAATGTGTGTCGTTGTTTTTGTAAGTACAACAAACATGCGTTAGGTAATTGCTGGTATGTATGTATGTGCGCTTATTGCCAGCCAACTTCAATGCCAACAACAGTAAAATTTACGAAAATGCCATTAAAGTGGAATCGTAAGTAAAGAAAACCACGAAAAGTGGCGCAAAGAAAAAATGTGAAAAGAAAAAAATGTCAATTGTGTAATAAAATTTGCTAAAGAAGGCCAACACAAAATGCGGCTTGGCCATGTCCTTTACAGCTGCGGCAATGGCCGCCATTTCCGGCGCATAGCCCGTCGCAACGCACCGCCCCACACGATTTTAAAATGTGTCAAGAAATGTACGAGCGAATTAAATTATACGCCCACAAAGAACGGAAGCGCAAAAGGTAGAAAGCCAACACTGAACCAACTTTTTTCACCAACTAACTTTCTTTTCTACCAACAACACCGCTACTGCCGTGGCCATGACTACCACGACACGTTCAAGGAACAAAAGCAGTGTAATCAGCAAAGAAAGCATTGAAAAGCGGCAAATTCTGTGAAAATAAAATCAGCTAAAGCACAATAATACTATTGACATGGCCGCAATGGCGAATTCGAGTTTGAATTCTGCCAAAATGGCGCGCTAATTTTACACTTTACTGCCTGGCCCTGACACCGGCGTGGGCCAAGTCGTCGACGACAGCATTTCGTGAATTTTCTTTCAACCTTTTTCCTTTGAATTTTATTAGATTTTTTGTGTTTTTTGCTTAAACTATTATTGTATTAGCACTAATGCGCCTGTTTTTTTCTGCTTGCTCGCTTGCGTCTCTTCCCTTTACCGCTCGCTCTCGTCTACGTTTGCAGTATTCCGGCACAAATGCTGAATTTACCAAGGCTGATTCGGTTATATTCCGTTCGGATTTGTATAATTTCACATCCGGTCGGAAGGAGCACAATTTCAAACGCACCGTGAAATATGATTCCAAATGGCTTGATAGTGAGTATAAATATAACTTTGTGTATATATTGGAAATGTATATTTATTCGTTCTTTCTAGCGTTTCTTTTTTATTTTCTAGCTTCTTAGTTTACTGTTTAATGGGTTAGAAGTTATAGTTGAATAGATGGCATTAGGTGTTGCCGTAATTTACTAGACCATTATCATTGGCAGTAAGACGGCGTGGCAAGGTGTGAAGGTTAAGGAAATAGTAAAGATTTAAAGAGGATGGTGTGGTTAAGAGTTGATGAAGATATTAGTACAGCTTTAATGAAGCTTTAAGGAATGTTTAATATTTGAAGAATGTATTTTTTGCTCAGGTTTATAAAAAAATATTGACACAGATGAAGTAGGTCATTCAAAAAGACTACAGGTCAGGTTTACTTCATACAAAAATTGTCCGGCTTTCCATACAATCGAGCGTGATATAGAAAGTTATGAAAACTTATGTTTCATAGCCCTGGCTTTCGCTAAATAAGTAAATAATACAAAATGTTAAAGGGAACTATTTCTCGAAACTTATACAGCATTAACAGTTAAGCTCACGCCTATACAAAAAGAAATATTTTTATAGATTTTATCTAAAAATCTGCGCCTCATACTGTAACTGCATACTTTTAGGAGAAAGATGCTTTGAACTACAAATTTCATTCGCTTCGTCACAAAACCTCGTACTTCTCCAACGGTTAATGCTACTATTTTTATATATTGCAAGGGTTACTAACGCCAAATTTTGTATTGTAGAATCTTTTTAAGTAAATTTTCAGTTCTTAAAAGAATATTACTGAAGTGTGGATATCTTTCTGGTATAGCAAATATATTAAATTCCAATGAGCTGCTAAACTTTCTATCGTTGTATAGCCGATCCATATTTTCTGGTGCATGATACTTATCACTTAATGTTCAAGAGAAAAGATCACCAAAAAGTAAGGTTTAAAAGGCTTTCAGGAAGAATATACAGATGTACCAGATATTTGAAGTAAAATTAGTTATCCCTTGAATTCGTTATAATATATGTTTTTCCGATAGCATAAAGCAATAAACGTCCTAGGATCATACGTAATCAGAGAAGAGATTATTTCTACGTATATTTTTTATTGTGAAAATATGCACAGGCTTAGATATACATAAGCGATTACTTTTGTATAGACTCGAAAGCGATATAGGGACTTTGGATAGTATATATATCTTTCTCGCTATAGAAAAATCGGTTATATAAAATCGGAGAAAACTGCGATATTTTTCAAAACGAATTGTTTGAGTATAAAATTGGTTAAAAAACTATTTTTTCATTGGAAATTGAATAGCAATGCACTTAATGGTGAATAAAGCTTGATATAGAGAACTGAATCATACAATATGACTAAAAAAAAGTCATTATATGAAATAAAGTCCACTGTTAAGAAATTTATACGACCTTCTTTCACTTATTACAAATTTTTCACATAATACACCTTACTCCTTTCTCTCACAGAACCAAATTTCGTTGGATCCTTTGATGTGGGCGAATATGTCTACTTCTTTTTCCGCGAACACGCTGTCGAGTACATCAATTGCGGCAAGGCGATCTACTCACGCATCGCACGTGTCTGCAAGAACGATCGTGGCGGCAAATATATGATCAGCCAAAATTGGGCGACCTACCTGAAGGCACGCATCAATTGCAGCATCTCCAGCGAATTTCCATTTTACTTCAATGAAATACAATCGGTTTATAAAATGCCAAACGATGACACCAAATTCTATGCCACCTTCACGACGAACACACACGGCATTGTCGGCTCGGCGGTGTGCAGCTACGACATACGCGACATCAATGCGGCCTTCGAAGGTGAGTAGCGCTATAGTTAAGCGGAGTGGGTGGTATGGGGGTGCAAAAAAAACCGCGTATGATGCGAATGTGTGGTGGGAGTGGCGCAAATGCGGTGTCTGTTGCCGGCAGCAATCTTTCGTTTTTCACATGCTCATATCCGTGAAGTTTTTTATTTGCAATTTCGTTGTTTTTTTTTTTAATATTTTTTCTGTGTACGCTTAGATTTATTGCACCGGCAATTATTCTTGCCTTTCCAGTGCGCTTGAATTGATAGCGTCGGCGAGCTGTGCGCTCAAGCGTATGCTTGTGTGTGTGTATGCGTGTATGTGCTTGCTGGATTTGGAGGTAAGAAAGCATATATGGAGCGCTCTGACTTCCAATATTAAAGCATTCGTATACCTTTATATACACATATACACACACAAAGGAATTCGGTTTCATATAAACTTACGTATATAATTGGCTCAAATTGCATTAGGAGAATTGATAGGATTTCTAAGCGAATTAAAAAGGTATTGGAGATAAATTTAAGACGTGTGTGAAGATATTTTTTTGTTTGAAATTAAAAATACTTCACGTCACGTTAAAGAAGTTTAGCTGGAAATTTTCAAACGCGAAATATCGGCAAAGCAAATTGAAAGTTTAAGTGATAGATGGAAGGAAATATTTTCGTAAGGCTAAACGAAATCATAAGTACACGGTATTAGTTTATTAGATTAAAATGGGATTTATGAATTATGCATATAGGAACATTAATAAAAAATCAAGATCAATAATAATCTGTAATAGAAGACCAGGGGTCCTATTCTGTATCTCGATTCGTAAATGTATTCTATTCGAAATTCGGATCTACTTTATAATTATGCGAAAGTTGTACCACCCTGTGACAGAATAAATACGTACATGAACATGGAACTAATGAAACTTCAAAATTACATAAATATTTTCCGTTAGGGTTATATTCACTTGCAAGTAAGAAAATATGTGTTTCGGATTCCCTTGAACCCGTAGCCGCTCACCGGAAAAAAGGGACCTAGAGGAAGAAGATCTTTCTGTTTAACATTATCTCCAGTCGTTAAACCAAAAGTATAATTTTTGACAAATTGGCGACTACCAAAAATAGCTTTTATTCTTAAAAGTAATTCAGAGACTTTTAAAAATTCAAAAATTATATATAATATCATATCTAAAAAAAACTTGTGAAAATTTCGACTTAATCGGTTTAGGAGAAATTTTGCTCTGAAAAAACAGCAGTAGGAAAAAAACGCGATTAAAAATTTGGGAGCCTGCTCGAACGCTCTGAAACATCCTTATGAATAAACTTAAAATAGAGAGAATAGTCTCAGACATGTACATACATATATGTGTATCCATACGCTAAAAAAAATGGATATTTTGAAATTCATTAGTGGATATAACGCTTTGACAAAAATTTTTAAATTTTTATGCAAGTCATTGAAAAGCATCTAAAAAATATTGCTCGATCTCAAAAATTTTAATTCGATTCGAACACAACTTTTTTAAAAAAAGTGCCCCAGAATTTTAAGTGTACTTTTAGTTTTTTTTATAAAAATGTCTGCCAAAAATCCAATTTTCAGTGTTTTTTTTCCCTCGGCCAAGTTCTAAAATATGATAATGATTATACCAATAAAAAATTCTGATAAAATATTTAACTTTTCATATTAGAAAAAAATTGTTGAAATGATTCTGTTTTTACCCGAGGAAACCCATGTAATCGCTTAAGAAAAGACAAATTAATATACAAATTAATTTTGAAAATTCGAATTTTTTAACATTGCTAATCCTAACTATTCAGGTTTTCAGCCACCAAGTTGTAACCAATAGTAAAGAAATTCTATATATTTTCCATATTTGCGTTAGAAAAAAACTCGGAGAAATGTCCAGTATTCACATTTTCACAGATTCCGATTTAGAAAAAAGCATTTTTTTATTTTTCACCAACTAGTCATATTTAGATATCATAGAATAGCTTAAACCAGAACTTAAATGGGAGTTAGGTAACAAACTTCAATTTAAGACAAACAGACAATTTAAATTACTTTGAAAAAGCTTATTTCGTTCTTACCACAGCAAATTTTTATTATGTAACATATTTAAATCCGCAACACTTGATACATGCTTCATTTATTATTGATTTATTGAATTCTTTTGTTTAAATTTCTTTGTGTGATTTTTATTTATTTTTAAAGTAAACTTCATTATAATATAATAATATTCATATCATCTGCTCTTTTTTAACTATTTTATCAATAAACTATTTCATTACTTTATACATATATATACAATATATTTATTTATTAGTAATATTAAAAAGTGTATCACCCTTTATTGCAAACAATTTTCTATTAAAAATTGAAATCATTTGACTCACCCATTTCTTTACTCACTTCCATACGCACATGTACGCGAGAGTAATAAAACTCTGCTGCTCGCTCTCTGCGTCACTAATTTGCGAATTGGCTTTGCGCAGGGCAGCGCAGCTCTGCTGCCGGCTGCACATCATTTCACTTCACTAACACTACACACTATATTTGAAATTTTTCACAACACTTAGAACAAAACTGCACACAAAAGCACTTATTTACAGAACAGAACACAACTTTACACATTTCTACACTAATTTGCATTGCTTTTAACACACAAATCATGAATTAATTTATAAAAACACAAACTGCACAGGATAAACGTTTGAGATAAACCGTACGCGACGTTCGCTTGAAAGCAACTAAAATAGCGGAACTTCCAATGCGGTAAATGGTAGAAAGAATTGGAAAGGGATTGTGGATTAGCTTTAATATGGAAGGAGAATGATGAAAGCTTAAATTTATTTTTGTTTTAGTTCATTTTTGCAACTAAAAGTATGCAGCAGAATATGATAAGTATGAAAATAAGATTTAAATAAGTTATAAAAAGAGAAAAAGGTGTTCATGAATATCAGAGAACGTTTTTATAAAGCACGTAAATCTGATGGAAGAACGTAGTAACGAAATACATGAGGAACATAAAAACTGATATGAGTTTCGGAGTAAAACTACATAAAAGTGATTGTTTTTGGCATTGTTTTTAACATACCATATAAAAAAATATTTAGAATTTAGCAAATTTATAAAAAAAATAATGGCACGTTTTTAACACAAAACGAAACCACAATATCAAAACAAGCCTTCCGGCTCAATTAGCGATAGAGAGCCATTTGTAAAAAAGTCTTCTTATCTCGTTTCATCGTAGGGTTCACACCATTTGGTGCCCTCAATAGAACTACTTATTTCCGTTATGGAAGATTTCAAGAGTCAGGTTTGTAATAGAGATTGGCACTCGTAGGGGAAGTGTAGAACCGTTTCCTTACGCCCTTCGAGTTTGGAGCTGCTGCAACTATTTTTATGGGGCATTCCAATTTTTAACGTATATTCCCTAAATGACAAATGCTTTCGTATGATAGCAGTAAGTTCATATAAACTTTTTCTGGAACTGTTTAATAAGTCCTTAGTTGTTGATTTGTCATGTTTTGCCTATATATGTCTCATTATCTTGCACGTGGTTACGGATTTCTATCCAAATAGCTCAAAACTATTTGTTGAAATTGCAAATTGAGCTCCTTCTTGATCGTTGGAGAGGCTTCTGAATTTGTTCACTTGTCTACTTTTTCGTTGAAAGTCCATGACCGGAAACGCAAATAATGAACAAGCGAAGTTTACCAGTCCATAACCTTAAAGCCTTCCTACATTTGTTGACAACGCTGAAATTAATTTTTGGCTGCAAGAAGGCCAGCAATGCCGACTGAGTTTCTACTTTTATGGTAGTTTTCTCTATATTACCGTAGTTATACAGTAGAACTCCAAAAAACTTCACTTTTCCTAGCACTTCCGCTTGGAAAAACCTACATAGCTGAGTTTGGTAGACGGATAGAGAGAGATATAACAAGAAGATTGAAAGTCTCCACTGCACCCATTGGTATTGATTAAAATTCTCCTACCTTGCTAAACCTTTAGTCTTGATGGTATTGTCTCTTAGAAGTATCTGTCGAAATCCAACGTTGGAATGTTATGGATTGATCTATTCATATTTATTTTGAGCTATATCAGAAGATTGCTATGTCCATAACTTTTTCTGTTCAAACCATCAACTTTCTTTATGCTGGATCACACTTCATTTCTAAGTTCCCGCCTTAAAAAAAAAAATAAAAACACAGAAACTTCAATTTTAATGGGGAGTGTTTATTATCATTCGAAAGAACATTCATTGGAAATTATTTTTTTGTTTTGAAGATTATCTCTTTCAAATGTTGCTTGCCGCTACGTCTCAGATAGTCTATCCATTGAGTACAATTTTCGATGACTTGATCAGTATTTCGACTGGTAACTAGCGAATGTCACGCGTGATGTTTTGCTCCAAAGCCTGAATCGAAGCGGGATTGTCCGCATAAACTTTGGACTTTGCATATCCCCACAGGAAAAAGTCTAACGGTGTGATATAACATGATCTTAGTGACCAATCACAGAAAGTGAAATTATCTGCTCACCGAAGTGTTCTCTCAATAAATCCATTGATTGATGCGCTGTGTGGGAAGATACGCCGTCTTGTTGAACGCAAATGTCACCGAGTTCACCAGCTTCAATTTCATGTATCAAATAGTCAGTCAACAAATAGTCAGGCTACGTTCTCACCGGCAGCATTTTTAAAAAAATATGGACAGATCATTCCAACGACCGATTTTTTTCTGGATAAAATGGTAGCTCTGGATTCTCTTCAGATTCCTCCATCTTTGCTTACTTACGTATCCATTAAGCCAGAAATCTTCTTCATTGAACAAACTTTGGCTCGGAAACGTCAGCTTGATACGACTCACTCATTAGCTGTTAAAAAGGCTATTGGAAAGAGCACCTCTACTCGCATCAACCGACTTTTCATTAAAAATAATGTGATTATCCTCAGATGTGTTTATTAATTAATCATTTAACTTCCAAAATGTATTTCAACAAAAATCCAATCAAAAAATTACTCGATCGGCTGCAAAATATTCCAGATTGGTAGTAAACAGTCTCAAAATAAGCTATTTTTTTGGTATTTTTAATTAACTAAAACTATTTTTCATGAAAAATAATTCCGTTAATGGATTTTACAAATTGCAGGTAAATAGCGCTTCAAATACATTCTCAAATACTCGTGTATATGTATATATGTATATAAATAAATATGTGTGTATTAATATGAATTTATCGTTCGCTCATTTGGTAAGCAAATCTGTGTGCTGCTGCGACAAAATCGCTCTTATTTGCAATCGAAATGCAAATAGCTGCGAAGAAACATTCCAATTTCTCGCATTCTAGAGAGTCGATGCAAAATGCATATTTCCATTTTGCATATTTGCCACGAAGCAGCAAAATGTGCACGGAAAAATGCATACACGAAAATTATTATCTCATAACTGCAACATAACGGTAAAGTAGGGCAGTTGCAAGCACTTTTTTTACATGCCACAAGCAAACACACATATACATACATAAATATGTGTACGTGAGTATATGAATAGTTAGCGCCAAATAAGCAACAACACAACGCAGCGGCCATTCACACCCGAAACAGTAGCGAAGGTGACCGGAAAAAGTGCTGCATTGCGGTTTGTGGCTTGTTTTACTGCCAATTTAAATATTTTAAATACAAAACGAGATTTTCCAAATGCTTTACTTGGCAAACGCGTTGCACTTTTTCTTATTTACAATTTGCTTTGTTGTTGTTTGCAACGAATTTATATGCTGTGAAAAGGTTTATTTGAACGTATTTATTTTTTGCGCACACATACCAGCGCATACCAGCGCAATACACCGATAAAAGTCTATATATGTGTGTGTGTGTTATTTATATGAACACCTTGTTTGCATATTTTTGATGTTCACTATCTGTCGGTTTTTCTAGTGTGTAGTGTGTGGTATCTTTTTATGACGTGTGCCAAATATTTTGTTGCTTGCAATCGCTAACGGTAAATAGCGTGCAAAAAGCGCTGACATTGTCACCGTTGAAGCGCATAGCGTAAAACTCGTTACGCGCCGGGCATTGTTGTTGTTATTATTGCTAGTGGTTTTATTATTGTTATTTTGTTGCGCATATTGTTGTTTTTGTTGTTATTTTATTGAACACGTTTTTATTGTTGTTGAGATGTTTTTGCATTGGATGATGTTGTTGATTTCGGGTTTTTTGCTTTGTTGTTGTTATTTTCGCGCTTTTGTTGCGTATTTTGTTGTTGTTGTTATTTTGTTGCAAAATTTTCCTTGTTGTTTTTGTTGCATAAATTTTTGTTTTTGCTACATTTGATGTTTGTATGTATATGTGTTTTTGTTGTTGTAAATTTTTTTATAATATGTTTTTATTGTTGTTGCAATTTTTTTGTATACATACGTTTTTGTTAGTAAAATTTTGTTGCATATATTTTTGTTGTTGTTACAATTTTGTTGCTATATTTTTGTTGTAGTTACAATTTTGTTGCACATATTTTTGTTGTTTTTGCTCTGTGTTGCGCACATTTTAGTAGCTCTTATTGTTTTTGTTTTCCTGCACACGTTGCATACCATCATTTTTCGTATTCACTGAGCATTGCCATTCACGTGACTTAATGTGCGTGACAGAAACGCCAAACCGAAAGCCATTTCCTGCGCTGAGATACTACTGGTGGCAAGGGGATGCCAGCACGCGGCGGCAGGTTAGCATACGTGCGCCAAACTGCATTTTTCCAAGTGTTTTGATGCGGGCAAAAGAGAAAGAATAACACTAAATAACAACAACAAAATATATACAGCAACAACAGAATAACAGTAGAGGCAAAGTTAGAACAACACATGTGTGACAACAACAACAACATATATGTTAGCTATGCATTTTTCTGTGCGCATTTCCTTCCGCTCTCCTTTAAGCGCATTCGTCGCAAGGCAAAGCGCGAAATCAAGACACCTTTGCATATAGTATTTTCGCTTCAGAGGCATACCTAGAAAAATGCAAGTACCGCTATTGCGCTGCCTGTGGGCTCCCCCGTGTAAATGGCTGGCTGCTGATTTTTCAAATCTTACAACTTCCGCTATATTTCCTTGCGTATTTCTCATTTCTAGTTGTCGGTGTCAACACTTTTGTGTTGTAGCATTTTGTAATGGCGGCAAGACCACGTACCACTTGCCACATTTGCGTGGCTTCGCGCCACTGCATGCTTCAATGCATAACACATTAATTTTTTGCACACACTTTGCGGGAATCATTTCCGTTTCCGTTACTTTTAGTTACATGTATGCACTTTCCTGCTGTTGTTTTGTTTTCTAATTCTTAACGACATTGCAATTTCTAAATGGTGTTTATGCTGCAGGTCGGAGGACTTCAGAGCATTTATATGGGTTTTGTTTTAGTTTACTCCATAGTGGGAAAAAATGGGTTTCTTTTAATTTCTGGTAAATACATACTAAATATATGTGTATTATAATATATTTTTTTAAGTTCAAAAATTGTTATTTATTCTAATCAGAGAACCTGGCAATCACATTTGAATAAATAGTGACAATATCTCTACTGGTTTCAATTACCTGTTTGATCTTTGTCTACTAATCTTCTAATGAAAATTTGTCTTCAGACTTTTAACAGTACTCACTAGCTTTTAAAATGACTACATTATTTAATGCTCATTATTAACAATCAAAACAAACACTTACATAAGTTGGACATGTTTGTAAAGTAACTTAGATTTATAATGATATTTACTGAACCCTGTAAGATGGTCTTGAACAAAATTCCCCAACTTCGATCGATTAAAAAAGTTCCACTGGTTCTTAGCACAGAAAGCAAAAGCAAATTTTTAATTACCAAAGGTGAACTAAGGAATTGTATAATGCTTCCCTAGTGTTAGGGTCTCTGAAAAATTCCTCATATATAGCTAACCGATTCGACAGGATATAGTTTTATTCTCAGTATGAAGAGGATTGTACAGAACAGAGTAAAAAATTTTGAAATAAATACAAAGCATATGTAATAGGACGAAACTTATTTTACACGAAAAATAGAACAACAAAAATGAAAGGCAAAATAATCAATCTGAGTTTGGGAAGAGGAAGGAGAGGAGCGTGGTTTAATTTTTAAGCGCTAAAAACGCTCTATTTAGATTTCCGAAAAATTTCAGGTCTTACACAAAAATTTTTTCAAGAAAGTTTGTGGGTGATGTAAATATCTATGATTTTTGTACAAAGATCTATTCCACATAACCTCAGAAAGTAAGTGAAAAGTTCAAATATCTAAACTATTGTGTTTTTTTACTATTTCTACTTTGCACAAAAAAAGTTTCTTTAACGAAATTTGGGCTGAGCTTATTTTTTTATGTCGCAAAGACTCGGCATTTTTAATTTAAAATGTTCAGTTGAGTTTTGCGACTTTAAATCGAAAGAAACCCTAATTTTCAGTCAAACACCCTCGTATCAAAATACATTATTAGACTTTCCTCAGTCCTTCGCTTTCTTTATATATAATCTAAGGGGTTTCAGTTAAAGATTTTGTTTTATCCGTAAATCAAGCCACTATACGAAAGATTGCTATATATGATTCTGGAATAGGCAACACTAAGTGTTGCCAGGTGCAATCTGACATTTCCATTGGAAAGTTTGACATTTTTTAGCATAACATCACTCAGAACGTTTTGTCATTTAATCGTGAATTGTTTTATTTATAGGGAATTAAAAAATTCATCTCGGCCAAAAAATGGAATTAACTCGTGAACATTTTCGTGCGATCATTTTTCACATCTTTCGACGTGGGTTATCACGACAAGAGTGCATCGATGAACTAAAATCTTTGTATGGCTATGAAGCACCATCCTATAGCACTGTGAAAAACTGTTACAACGAATTCAATCGTGGACGACGCTCGCTCAAAGACGAATTCCGTGAAGGTCGTCCAAAGACAGCCGTTGTGCCAGAAAACATCGATACCGTACGTGAACTGATAATGCAAGACCGTCATGTAACATACTTGCCCGTAAAAAAGGTTTGTTCTCGTTGGATCCCGCACAATTTGACAATCGCTCAAAAAAAGGCTCGTGTGGATTGGTGTAAAGAAACGCTGAAAAAATTCGATCGCGGTGCTTCAAAAGACGTTTATAAGATCGTCACAGGTGACGAATCATGGATCTATGGGTATGAGCCCGAAACAAAACAGCAATCAACCGTGTGGGTCTTCCAAGACGAGCCAACTCCAACGAAGAAAAAAAAACATTTTCGTTGATAAATATGCCTATTTTCATTATTAGGCCAGAAATATATATAGCAGCCCTCGTATACTGAATATGTGACCCAGTGCTTATAATTGACTTGCTTGCTTATTCCAATGTATGGAATATGTAATTGAAATTCTGAGAGAATTCATTCCTTTCAATAGTATCTCTATTTATGAAAAATGAGTTGAGTCCGGTCGATACTTCCTTTGGCCTCCATAAACCAAATATAAAGATTTTCGAATTTTCAAGTGACTTTATAACGCATTTACCGGCCAACATGAGAGTTCTCTTAATGAAATTGTGAGAGTGTGCTAATTTCGGCTTAGAATCAATAAAGTCTGGTGAAAACTCTCTTCGACCCATATAACTAACAAACTTTATTTTCTTGGAAATACTTCAATACCAACAAGTCCTGCAAGTTGTAAAAGTATAAAATTTTCGGTTATAACCGAACTGACAAGCATTTCATTTAGAGTCATTGAATCAAGTTCTAGATACAAAAATTTCATTGCAACCTATGTTATTTTTACTTTTTTTTAGTGGATTACTTATATCGCTGAAACAAAACACTTTTATGTCATAATCGTCAAAACATTTTTTGTCCGAGATTTAGTTTCCTATTATTTTTTTCAAAAATATATGAAACATGAAAATTTCGAAAAGGACATAAGTGAGCCAAAAGTGCGACTGTTTTTAACATCTCCGCCAATCTTTCCCTAATTTAACAGTTTCAGTCACATAATTTTTTTTTTTTTTATTTAGATATAGTCATGAAAGATGTTGATGATTTTTTGTCTAATGCTTAGAGGTGGATAACCTTAACGATCAATATGGTAGATTAAACAACTATGTTTGAACATAAGACGAAACGCTTTCGCTCTAAAGACTCTTATGAAAAAACTGGCTGAAATACTTATGTATGGGTTCACTAAACCCATTATCGCGAAGCACAAAAAAATTATTGCTTTGTTATTCACAACACAGAAGCAATAAAAATTGTGGATACAAAATGTAGGAAAATCCAGAACAGAGCGCTAGTGTTACGGCTTCCAGATGTTTTATTTTTTATTTTTAGAGAATTTGCAACTTTGCCAGAAAGTTTTGTTGGTTTGTAAGCAGAACGATGGAAAAAAAGTTTTACATAACCAAAGTAATTAATGGAAATTTCATTATCTCTGTGAGCGAATAACAGAAAACTGAGTAATGAATAGGATACTTAAACAAAAAATAGAGCTAAAATGAAAAAAATATATATTTTCTCTCGACTTGAGTATTAACACTAAACTGATGTAATTTATATACTATAGCATTATATTACAGATTAATTTTTTAATTTGGTTTGTTTCAAAATTGGAATAATGCACTTAAGAGCGCTGTTTCACTCTCACTGCTATATATGCATTAAAAAAAAAATATATAATAATAAACCTTGTAAACAATAACCTCCGCAAACAAACAACTTTTAATCAATTTAAATTTTTCCCTAATTTCTTTACAGGCAAATTCAAAGAGCAAGCAACCTCCAACTCTGCCTGGCTGCCAGTGCTGAATTCCAAAGTGCCGGAACCACGACCGGGCACATGCATCAACGATACGGCAGCGCTGCCAGATTCGGTGTTGAATTTCATACGCAAACATCCGCTAATGGACAAGGCGGTCGATCATGAGTTCGGCAATCCGGTCTTTTACAAACGGGATATCATACTCACCAAACTGGTGGTGGATAAGTAAGTGCAAATATTTAACAAAAACTCGAAATTTAAAACAAATAAAGAAAGCACATACTCACAAGTCAATATATGCATACTTGTATATACACATATATAATTTGTGAGTATATGTAAGCATTTGTGCGGCTTTGCTTGTGTGTTGTTAAGCAGAAGTGCGCGCAAAAAACTGCTTAAAGCAGCTTTGTAGTCGGCAAATGCAAGCGCATAATCTCACTGCAGTCTTTCGTACGCCGCACGCCATGGCGTATGAGCAAAGTAAAGGAGTTGGTACAGTGGCGCTAACGCTACCAAAAATTGTTTAAAAAGCTGTTAATGTGCGCGCTAATGCTTGTAGTTGTTTTTTTACCGCCGTTTTTATTCTCTTTGTGGCTTTATTTTACTTTTTATGCGCTAAATTCTGCCAGTATTAATGCTGTCAACTTTTTCTGTGTGGTTCGCCGCTGTCTCGTAAGCTGGCAGTAATACTTGCTGTACATTAGAATTGTGTAGTAGTTGTTGTCAGTTTAGCAAAGGGTGGAGCATAAAAATAAATTTTAGTAGTTTTTTTTAGGCTTTGAGTAAGTTTAGTAAACCTCCTCTTGTTTTGTTATAATAAGTACATATATGTTCTTCTGTGCTTCACTAGGCCCCAATTAGACTTGACAGATTTTTTCGTCTTTCTGGATTTTTGAGTTTGGCGGGCACTACAATGAACTTGAAGTTATGAGGAGTATTAAGCGGTTGATTCTTGGTTAATTGAAGTTTAATCTTTAAAGCAATGAGTAAAGTTGTTAGAGTGCTGAGCAGCTCTTTGTTGAGCAATGCTTCCGACTTATGTTGAATATATCGACAATGTATTAAAGAAGTTGATAATTGTGAAAAAATTATTCTAGCAGCAGACGACTATATTTACGATTATACCCTTTCTTTCACTTAGTGCAACGGGTCGACGTGGATTTCTCAGATGAAAGCTTAAGATAACTTGAAATATATAAACGAAAATTGCCAAGCGATATCCTTATTCAATCATCAAAATGTAGATCCCATAGATCTTTCTAGCTTTTTTTAAAACAAGATAGCTGCTCCTATTAGAGATATTATCTTTCTGCGGACTCTATAATACAACTTTTTAAGAGCCGAGTTCTTTAAACCCTGAACAGAGTATATGAAGTTTGCCAGGAAATTTAAAGCACCCAGCAGGAAATGACCTGACAAAATATGTATATAAGTATCAGCCCAACAAGCTTAGTTGCTTTAGTCATGTCAGTTCATCTATCTGTCAGTTTTTCAGTAACCACGTAAACTAATCCCTAAGTTTTGGAGATTTTGGTGAGAAATTTCGCGCGCGTTGTTTTCTTCCCAAATAATCTTTGTATGGAAGACTTTTTTATTTGACGAGATATGTTCAATGAGTTTGGCAAAGATTGTTGCCTAAGGAAAGGTGCGAACTCGGAAGAAAATGTTCAAATCGCATCACCAATGCATACAGATCTTATATAAACTGAACGATCGGAATCAGTGCTTCCATGGAAAACTTTTCTGTTTAAGAACTTTCTTCATCAAAGCTTTGCGATCTCGTCTTAAATTTTTTTACATTTTACTTTTTCCTTTGTGAAGTGAAGTACAGATCAAGTTTTTCATATCTCTAGGAATTTCCTAGAGGGATAGCTGTCAAACCAGGTGTCATAGTAAACATAAGCCTTTGCCATTTATGCTCAGTTTATTTCAATAAAATTCCAACGAAGCAATTTTTAAAAGTCACAGAAACTGAGTTTGAAAATGCAATCGAAATTTTCAAGAGTTCTACACATATCAGCGATTAAGCAGATATCATATGTAATGAGTAAGTAGAGAAAGAGTGATCCATTTCCAAGTTTCCTACTTTTTTAAGAAAGAAACAAAAAAACTTCAATTTCAAAGTTGGCCGAGGAAATGTCTCAGATGGTTCATCCGTTGAGTGCAATTTTCGATGACTCGTTGAAGCATTTTTACTGGTAACTGGCGAATGACATGCGTGCTGATTTACTCCAAGGGCGAGGGCGCATAGACCTTAGACTTTACATATTCATCCTTGGAGGCCAGTCGACCGACCTAAACTGTGAAATTATCTACTCACCGAAACGATCTCTCAATAAATCCATTGATTGATGTGCTGTGTGGGAATTGGTGCCGTCTTGTTGAATCCAAATGTTGTGGAGATCACGAGCTTCAATTTCAGGCATCAAATAGTTGGTTATCATGGCGCTATAACAGACGCCATTAACGGTTACGTTCTCACAGGCATCATTTTTAAAGAAATATGAACCGGGGATTCCACCGGTAGTACGCACAGAAGGCCGATCCCGAAAATTTGTTGAAATTTCAGATGTCATAAAACCAAAACATAAGCAATTTTACTAGTTCTCGGATACTTTGTCTAAAGAAGATTTTCCTAACCACAAAAAAACTCACCCTTTATTAGCCACACATTAAAATATAAGCGTCTTAATTAGTCTTACTCGGTTATTCCTATCTACGTGAGCACTTCAGTGTTGTAATCAAGTCATATAATGAAGTTAAAGTACTGCACCAAAAATAATTTGGCTTGAACTTTTCCCTTGTAACTGGGTCAAAGCCAAAAATTTATCGTCACTGCATAGGAACAATTTGCGTAAAACATTTTAATTATGCGCCAACATGCAGAGTGGTGCAAAAACGAGCACCAAGAGCACCAAAATAACTCCGATAGTAAAAAACAACAACCGTAAAAAACAACAGCAAAGTCACACAACAGTTAAATGAACAAAAAAAAAAAAAAAAGTGACACCGAAAATGTCATTACAACCTTCAATAGTTCATTTTATCTCCACCGCGTACACAGTTCAATAAATTTCTCACGTCTCTCTTATTTTTTTTCTTCTTGCAACGCTCGCACACAGAATTCGCATCGATAAACTAAATCAAGAGTATCTCGTATACTTCGTCGGCACCAGCACCGGACTCATTTACAAAATCGTTCAATTCATACGCTACGGTCAGCGCTTCTCGAACCTGCTCGACGTACTGCAGGTGGCCGACAATGAGCCGATACGCGAAATGGGTTTGAGTCAGAAGACGGGCTCGCTGTACTTGGCGCTGGAGCACAGTGTAAAGCAAATCGATTTGGCGATGTGCGCCCGCCGCTACGACTCCTGTTTCCGCTGTGTGGCCGATCCGTATTGCGGCTGGGACAAGGACGCCAGCACCTGCAAACCATACCAGCTGGGATTGCTGCAGGTGAGTCAAATGAAGTGGAAAGCAAAAAATAAGCAAAATGAAAAAAAGCGAAAAAAATAAAAAATCGCTGAATGTGGCTGCTGCTGCTGTTAGTGTCAAGGCAAATATGCCATTCAATGCCTAAATCAACATTTCACTTGACACTTTTATACTTTTGCATGCTTTCATTCAATCAACATTTCGGTTTTACATTTTCATTATCTGCCAGCGCATACCCACCTTTTTGGTGGAACACAATTTTTTCAGCATTTGCAATACAATAACATTAATTTTATCTTTTGGCTGTTTTCTCTTACTCTTCTTGCTTCTCTCGGGCGTGTTGGCATTTGCCTGTCGCAGGATGTTGCCAATGAGACTTCCGGTATTTGTGACACGAGCGTTTTGAAAAAACGCATCACCGCATCCTACGGCCAGACGCTGCATCTGTCGTGTTTTGTCAAAATCCCCGAGGTGCTGAGGCAGAAGTCGGTACGCTGGTATCACCACTCGACGGAGCGAGGACGGTAAGTAATGGGAATTTTTAGTATTTAAAGTGTGACAAAGAAAGTATGATGAATAGAAAAAAGATATTTTAAGGTAAAAGTTAAGGGAGAAACTGATTTTCAAGAGTTAATATAATTAAAAAAAATAAAGAAAAATTTGTTAAGACTGCAGAATGATCGGTTTCTAATTTTTTTTAAAGAAATTCGATGAAACTTATACCCATTTTCAATTCTGTAATGACTTACAGAACATAATGATATCCCAGGGAACTGTGAAGCAAATGTGCTACCCAGAACCCTACAATTAAGCTCTGGGAAAGAGTGAATTTGTATGCTTCTGACTACTTACAAATGTTTAATTGACAAATATTTTAAAACTGACTGAGTCTCGTTATACTCAGCGATGGTCAAGCGGCACTAAGGCCGATCTCAGCTTATGAAGTGAAATCGCTTTTAGTGAAAGAGTAAAGGAAGACTGAACCGCCTATCAGTTTGCAACTGTTTACACCTGATCTGGGTGCCGGGGCATAAAGCGGTAGCCGACAATGAGCTGACCGACGAACTAGCCCGCTCTGGGGCAGCGTTCACGGTGATGTAGCCAGAACAATGCATTTCGGTGGGGTCCCACACTATAAAAGAGTTGCTTCTCACAGAGGAAAGAACGGAAAAAGATTGGCATTGGCAGCAGGCAGCAGAAATGCGCCACGCCAAGCTACTACTGGAAGGTTACAACCTTGCAAGGTTCAAAAAAATTAGCACTCTCCCTCCAGAGAAATTCCGCCTTCTTGACGCGCTTTGAAGAAGCAATCTCAAGGCCCTAGGTTGCATCTACGTGGATAGGGATGACATCACCGCAGTCGCGCACAAAATACTCAATTAATTGTTCGCAATTCTGGACCTTAGTGATCGTATGTAATATAGGATAGGTCCCAATAGACATAGAATCAATACTTGGCTTGCTTAACAAGCAAGCAAACTTGACATGAATGGAACCGGGACCACGAATGCTAATTATTAACATTTAAAAAAATGACATAAGAAATCTAGTAGGATCATTGTCTAATTTGTAGACATGTCATTCGACTTTTGTTGGCGATGTCTTGGAGGTAGCACAGATAAAACTTTTCGTACTAATGAAAATTATCAAAATCACGGGATGGTTCAGAGAGACTACCAACTAACGGAAAAAAAAATTTTTTGAAAAACACGCGAATTATAAATTAAAAATGCACCTTTCAATTTGGTCACAGTTTTTAAATAGTTTGGATTCTAAATCAAGTTGTAAAGTATTTATAATTTCATTTCTGTCATCCATCCCGTATCATTCATATTCAGCAATCGATTTTCGTAATTTTCGCTATCTCATGACTTTTGGATCATGCTCTCATCGTCTATTCGACCAGAACGTCGAAGTTTTCAGAGAGGTTGCGGATCAGCCTCGTCAAATCAATGTTGTTGATGTTGTCGAAATAAAAAAAAATTCTGGCTGGACGAAAATTTACTAAAATTTTAGTATAGGAGGTCGATTGTGATACCTAAACCTATTATATAATTGATCATAACGTGGACACAAATGGCCAATGTAAGTTTCGGTTATGTTTTTTGGTTCGCTGAACATAAGAGTACAGAGACGCATCAAAATCAGTCTTGCAATTATCCAGCCTTTGCTGGATGGAAGGAGAAAGTGCCTGAATATGTTCACCTCACACTCCTAAATACTAATTTAACAATTTGGGTCCGGTTTTCTCAGTTTCGTCTTTTTGGTTATGTGAACTTCAATTGAGTCTTATAAAGACTAAACAATGCAGGTGAAAGTAACGTCATGTTTTGACCTCACTCTCGTCCACACAACTTTGACAACCTGCCCTTTTTGTTATATAAACTCCAACTTAGAATGAACGATATTAGCAATATTGTTGCCAGTGTCGGGTTTGAAAAAAACATTCGGAAGGGTTATTACTTTAAGTTGACGTAAATTGGTAAGCAGAATTATTTTGGTAAGTTTACTTTCGGAAATAGTAAAATACAAACAGTAACTAGAATTGACACTGACAGCGAATTTTATTTTGGAGGCAAATTTTTATGAAATCCATTTCACACTATTTCATCTTTGGAGATTATAGAACAAAACTGAACAGTCGGTGGAAATGGAAAACGAAGGATATTGGCTCGATATGTCTGCACTCGAATGCTTGAAGCGATTACTAGTTTCCATAAGACTGCTGACTACATCACCCTGTAAAACAGACTATTAAAGTTCTGAAACCAAATCTCCTGAAATATATTTTTTCGAGAAGAGGTGGTTTTTATTAGCAAAATATTTACGCAGATTTGATATGCTATGCATTCTTTTTGTGTGTTTATATGAAGATCAAAGTATTTCCCAGTTTTCTCCCACCATTCAAGCGCCTAAAAGAATTAATTGTGTCGCAAAAATACTGTCGGGCCGTGCACAAAGCACATAAGAAAGGAGTGGAAAACGGAGCCCATATTATGGCAATCAATAAAGATACTCATTTTTTTTGAGCAAAATAAAGCGTAAAATTGCACAGTAGAAAAAAGAATAAGACTCGGAAGTAAATAATTTATATAAGTTTGACCTGAATCGTCAAAAAAATATAGCAAAAAAATGGAAAAAATATTTTTGTTTAAAAATTTTGTAAACTTTGTTGTACTTTATCAATATTCAAAAACTTGAGAACTTTCCTCTTTGTTATTTGCTCACAAAAGCACAGTACTTTTCATACTCAATCTTCCCCCAACACTTATCGAAAGCCCGCGCGGCAGTGCCAAGCTGTTAAATAATAATAATTTTCAGCTCGAACAGCCGTTGACGCTATTAAAAATGCATAAAGGGCGTAGTTTGTAATTGACACCAGAGCTGCGCGTTCCCAGTGCTAGCAGCGGCAGCGATGTATGCGCTATAAAAGTGATACAAATTGTCACCCTAAAAGTATGCAATAAGAAAGCGCGCTTTCTTGAAAATTTCTGCGCATTCATAACTTTTTAATAAACGCAGCAACTGTTAAGAAATTTTTTAATACTCTCATGATATGCTGCTAAACTTCACACACACACACTCACACATATATGCTTTGAAATGGTTACAGTTGCGCATGCACACCCCTTCAAGCAAGCGAACTAATACACTGTTGCAACCCTCGCACTTTTACCCGACAATTTTAAATTGAGTTTATCAATAAAAAAAGTTGGCTGCTATTAAGGGTGCGAGGTCGCTGGCGTGGGGGACACCTGTTTATTTGCCTGCACGCCATAAAGTATGCAACATGGATATACATTATAGATTTTATTTCTGAGTTAACCAAAAAAACAAAAAAAATTCTTCAAATGACTTTGGTGTTATGGCTCCTCTGAGACGACAGTTGTGCAACAAAGACAAAGCGCTGCTGTATCTATCAAAGCGGCAAAAGGCGTTAAGTATAAACACTGCAACGCAATTGTAATGTTGTAGCCGCGTTTTGAGCGCACAACGAAAATTTGTTGCCATCAAAGCGAAAACTTCATTTCGTTTGGCGTGTCATCAGCCTCCGCGGAAATGTGCGATATTTTAGCTTCGTGATTAGTGCTAGAGAAGTATAGATTTCAAGCTCGAATCGAGTACATAAACGGCAATAGAAGCGATGTCAACACACAAAGTGCCGAACACCAAGCGAAAGTCAGTCCGATAGCCTCTAAATGTTGGCACAAAAATGGTGTGGGTAACAAAACGAAGAACGGAGAAATAAGTAGCAAAAAATTACCCCACAACTGCTGTCTACGCAGCGGTAAATTGACACTTCAAGTTGCTGAAGTCTGCTTTTTGGCGTATTTACTTATGTATATGCGAGCAAAAGTCGCTGGCTAGACGCGTTTTCCGATTTCCAAAACGTCGCACAAAGCGAAAAAGCATTTTTATGCGGTTTACGCGCCGACCAGACCCGCACGCCACACTTCTCAATGATTGCCGCCGAATTTGTATTAGCTTCTTGCGCGTAGGGGGGGCATTTCAAAAACGTTCTTGGCCATATATTTTAAGGTTATGGTTTTATTTGATGGAAAAACTTTTTATCTAAGTTGCCATCACATTGGCATTTGTAAAAGCATTGTCAGCCAGTGTTGCCAGCCAGCGCATGGTGTTTCATCGACGCAGCGCAAAGTTTTCAATTTTCCCATTGATTTTTTCTTTTATGCCTTCGTGCGCTTGCAACTTTTATTTCATTTGTGTTTTCCGTCTGTTCGACTGCGTAAATTTATTGTGGGCGTTGCGCGGAAGTAGAGTTGAACGCATTCCAATGCACAGAGTGCACGCTTAAGCAGACGCTTGAAGTTTGTTGACACAACTTGGCGAAAATTTGCAGACAAACTCAGATTTGATGCACAGTTTTTGACAAAAGTAAAAATTGATTTCAACGACTGATATTAGAAAGCTTCTGCTGATGTACGTATGAGAATGTTGTCGACAGCGCCGAGTTAAGAGTGCCAGCGTGACGATAAGCGCTTTTCCTTACCTTCGTGGTGTAATATTTTTTTTCTGAGTATTTCTTAGAAATGAGTTAAGTTGCTGGAAGGATAAAAATTAATAATATATTTACGATTTTTTCTTAAAGTGATTTTTCAAAAATAGAGGGTTTTAGTCTTTTTTTTCTTACTTATAACCCAAAATTACTTTATTTATATATATTTGTACATTTAAGGGTGCGTAAAAAAAAAACAAATTCCCTTGGTGTTCTAAAGAATGGGTGAATAGGCTCTTCCATGAAAGGCTCTTAAAGTATGAGCTCTTAATTTTAACGGGTAAATTCTCCGCTTCAAGATATAATATTTTTTCCTACTATCAGATAGAAAAATTTGTATCTCTTTTCCAACCACCAGAAAAATTTCATATGTTTTATAGAAAATTTAACGCTCTACAAAATGGTCGTAAATTTAACCATATCAAAGATAGTCACAGGACCTTCCCATTACAATTATAGGTTATGCATGGAGAACCTTTCTTTGAGGTATTTATCAAGCAATTTTTCAGAGCAACAAGGTAAAAAAACGTACATGAAAAAATCCTCTCGAACTATACTGTAAAAAGCTAATTTGATTTCCTTATTTTCAAAATTATAATTCTTCCATTTTTCTGCATTGCAATTGCATTACTCTAAAGACTTTTTTCTTATATTTTTTTTTTACTATTTTTTGAAAATTTCTAAAGCCGGAAAAAAAATTTTAAAAACTTTTCAGAAAGTTTAGAAAAAATTTAAAATTTTCGGGAATGGTTTTTCTGTTGAAATTTTCCGAATTTCATATTCATACTTTCTTCAATACTCTTGTAAACCCGAGGGTCTCTAAAGATGTTATAAAAAATACTGAAAATAGCGTTCCTTTACATATACATATATTACAGAGGGTAGTATATTATGTTGATTATTTTTTCCAACTCCCTATATAATTGTTTACCTAGTTATTTAAAACTATTTGTTTGTGTAGCAGGAGTAGTATCAGGTTATTTAATTTCGAATGCATCTTTAATTTATTTTAATAAGTCTTTAGGGTCATAGGTCAACTGACCACTTTTTCAGTTGACAACTATACTTCACAATATATGCCTTGGAAATATTTTGCTTGAATAAACTTCTACACAATCTGCCATGCTGTGCAGTATTTACGACTTGGCCAATATAGTAAGCTTTCATGGAGGCTTTATGTCGAGTAGAGAGCAAATGAAAGTAGTCCTCAAGCCCATTATGTGCTATGGGGTCCTTATGTCGTGGAAGGCCCTAGAAAATACCACACTTGCAAGGAAACGCGAGAACATGATGTACTAAGGTCTACTCCAAACATGACACATACTGCCATTTTGCACATACGTATAGTGCCCGTAAACATTGCCACTGTATGACCGCGAAAATTGCTATTAAACTCAAAAATATCGATTTTTTTAAATGAAATATCTGAATTTTCGGAAATCATCATACGCTTTGACTTTATGAAGGATCGTTTGGCGTCCCCATGCCAAATTAAACTTTGGCGCTTTTTCATTGATATCTGCCAGGCACTTGTAAGTATGTAGTGTTCGTTGGAGGAGATGGATAGTGAGCTTCCTTATGGATGGGTCAAAGATTGTTGAAAGGGTTGGTAGAAGAGTGTATTAATAGTTCTTCAATGTGGAACCTATTTAATATAATTTCAATAATAATAAAATATAATTTTTCAATCTTAAGTTGCTGTCAATGAGGCAGCGGTAAATTAATTGCTCCGGAGTGCAGCCTCCTTAAACAAAAATGATTATTCACTCTGTCACAGGGCGGTGATACGAGCCTTGAACTCGCTAATTTTGCGTTCAAGGCCTATGATGTCGAGTCACTTTGAATCGCAGGTAACTACGAAATTGACAAGCTGCCGAAAAAAGGTACCCTAGCCAAGCTAACTGTAAAATCGCAAAGGATTGTTTCTCCCCACTTATCGTGTGTTTTATTACTGGATAACTGGTCTTCGCAGGAGCTTGGCGAGCACTAGGTTGGCATTACTTCATTTGACAAGATGCTTTTGGTCCAAAAACGAACGCAAGAGACCCAGTGAGCTCTTTGTCCTCAGTTAGTTTAACCTCAACCTAGTTGTGGGGGTTTAACAGGCCACGGCATCCATTCTGTACCACTGAAAACTTTTAATTTTATTGAAAAGGGTAGTTCTACTGTCATGGCTTTACAAAGATACACATAGAAATAATGCTTTTTCATTATAAATGTATTCAAATAAAATTTATAAATTTTTTGGGAAATTAAAAAATGGTATACATAAATTTCCCAACTTTTTTGAATTTTTTTATAGACTACAGATATTTGTTAGTATTTTTGAAACATTCGAAGTTGTGCCCAAAAAAATTCCAATACTGACACATATACATATATATTTTATTCCTAGAGTAATAGTTGACAAGCGAATGCTTTGCATCATTGCCACAAAGGAAAAATATGCTTATAGTCAACTTTTGTAAACTAATTTTTTTCTTGTTGACAAAACTTTTGCACAAATATGCGAAACTAATAAAAGTTCAGGTTATACGCATAAATGTCAATATTTGGTAAAAATTTTACAAAAACTTTCTACGCTATTTATTTGCAGCTACGAAATAAACTACAGTCCCGCCAAGTACATTGAAACCTCAGAGGGTGGCTTGGTGATTATATCGGTGAATGAAGGTGATGGCGGACGATATGACAGTTACCTGGATGGAACGCTGCTCTGCAGTTACAGTGTCAATGTGGATGCGCACAGGTAAGTGGCGAAAGTGAAAAACATTATACTAAGAAATGAAATGAAGAAGCAAGTGGAAAATGCAAAAGCAAATGCCCGTAACTTTCACTTACAACTTTGAATATTTCCAGAAAATTACATAAATTAATTAATTTATGATTTTAATTTGACATAACAGCAGCTATAAAGTGCGAAATACAACACAGAGTTTATTTATAAAATCATTACAGTGTAAAATTGTTAGCAGTTAGGGCGCTTGTAGCAAGGTGTGCTTTCAGCTGTAGCATACCTACAGGCGCTGCAGGTGCTTTCCTTCATACTTCAAAGCCACTGCGTAGCGAAATTTTGATGCTTATGAATAAGCAACAAGCGCTAGCTGCTTTTTTGTACACACACGCACATATATATACATGTATATTTACGCACATATAAATACACAGTCACGCTGCTCCCGTCACCCCTGCCTTTACGCTTTAATTAAAATTCAATTTTACGTTTGTGACAAGCTGCTATTAGTTGTTGCTGCTTTCATTTTCATTACGATTTCCAGTTTTCGTTTTGTATTTTACGCTTTCATTTACGATTTGCACACACACATACACACACACGCCAAGTTTCACGTGCAATTATGAACGCCCATCCTTCCGCGCGCTTAATTTCCGTTTCCTTTTCAATCTGCTCAGCGAATGAGCATTGAATGCGTTAGTATTCACAGCATTTCATTTCATTTAGCATTCAACCATGCCTGCGCACCTCAGCAGCTGCTTTAATCTTTTGCGCGTTTTCTATGTGGCACGTCTGTCCGCGATTTGTAACGCTTTCGGTGCCACCCGTCGCGCGCGCATGCTGAAATGCCTTGAGCGTATACTCATACACACACATATATTTGCATTTGCTTTTCACACTTTCACTCCCGTCTTCACTTCCTATTCGTCTTACGTCTTTGCAGCGTTGTTGTTAACGTCTGTTAATTTATTTGCCAGCAATTATTCGTTAATTCCCTTTACACCGTCGCCAGCTACTTCACTGCTGCAGAAGTGGCGGGAACATCCATTTTGTGGCAATTATTTCGCTGCGTCATTTCATTTCGTTCGCGTGTCTTTTAAATGTTTTTAATAAAATTTTACGTTCTCAACTTTACACTGTTTCGTCGCAACTTTATTTTTTTGATTTTTGTTTTTAATTTTTATTCTATTTTTCTCTCTTGCAGATGTACGCCGCCTAACAAGAAGAACGATTACCAGAAAATCTACTCGCATTGGTGCAATGAATTCGAGAAATACAAATCGGCCATGAAGCAGTGGCAGGCCAAACAAGATGTAAGTTGTTCGATAACTCTTTTTTTTAACAAAAATATTATAATTCAATTTATCTTAAGATTTGTACATGGCAGAAATTATGGATGTGTTTTTTTTTCAAATATGGTAACACCGAATTTTTTTAACGTGATTGTACTCTAAACTACCTGTCAAATGCTTCTAAGCGTTTGTTGCTCTTTTACAAGACCCACAAAGTACTTATTAAATAAAAAGCATAACTGTAACAGTTCAATTGAGAAGTCCCCGGCGTTACATAGTAAAACACATTCTGTTTGGAAAATGCCCCTTTTTCTATATAATTCATTTGAAGGTGACACACTGATTATGACGACCCTCCAACATTTAGATACCATTTTTGTAGCCGGATTTGTCCTTTGCTTCAAAATTTGAGCGACCAACTCTATATTCGACAAAAATTTCTGCCCAGCGAGCATTCTTTTGAATTCTGAGAACAGACAATAGTCACTGCGAGCCAGATCTAAAGAATATGGTGGACAAGGAAGCAATTCGAAGACCATTTCCCGGATTTTTGCCATCATTTTTAATAACTTGTATCAAGGTGAATAGTCTTGGTGAAACAGCACTTACTTTTTCTTCAAATGCGGCCGTTTTTCGGCAATTTCGAACCATCCAATAACTCTCTGCAGTATTCGCTGTAGATAGTTCTTCCTTATTCAAGAAATTAAATAAGAATTATCCCATGCGCAGCCCTAAGAAAGACTGACGTCTTAACCGTGCCAAACGGAGTTTTGGAGTGGGATCCTCGTGTACAGTTTACTCGAAAGACTGCCGATTAGATTTCGTAGTGAAGTGGAGGAGCCATGCTTTATCTGTTGTCACATATCGGCACAAAAATTCGGTCTTAATTCTTGTATTTAACAGCTTCAAACACGGTTTCAAATCAAAAAATCGTCGTTTTTGGGTAAAAGTGAGCTCAATTGGCATCTAATTTCCACAGAGCTTTCTCATACCCAAATATTTGTGAATTATATGATGTATACATTCAGTTGGTATCTTTAGAGTGCCAGCGATGTCGAACCACTCCACTTTATGATTATTCAAAGTTATTTTGTGCACTTTTTTTTGAAGTTTTCGTCTGCACTGCGTTCGTTTTTTAATACATTTCAAAAACTAATGATCGAACAGCTGTAATTTTTATATCAATTTGAAGGTTATCACTAACTAAAAATCACATGGATTTAATGCTAGTAGCGCCAGCTAGTCAGGCCGGGTCAATTGACTAGTGAAGCTATGGTGTTTTCGTTATCTTATTTGAGGAAAGAAACGTTGTTTAAGTTAAGTTGAGAAGCCCTAAATATGATTTGGTAAGGCTGTTTGATATGTCTACTAAACTGGTTATAGATAAGGTTTTAGTCTAGATGCAACCTTAATATAACAAAAATTTCATAGTTCAGCATCAAATGTTTAGAAGCTATATTTTCCTCAGCTATCCACCTATATGTAGGTAAAGATAATGGATGCACATGCTAAGTTAAGTATTCTGTTTGTAACAGCTCCAGCCAACAAAAATTCAGCACTGATCAATACTGTGAAATGATAATTTGAAAATCATTCATACACTAAGTGGTAAGTTTGAATAGATTCGGTTAGTCTGGTAGGTTAATAAGCCATGCATAGTTCAGTTTTGGTGATTAGAGATACCAGTGTTTAACGCGTATTTGAACAGGTTCTGTGGTTTCATTAGCGATGCCTCATGCAATGTCTTATACTGTGGGGACCCCAAATGCTTAAGTTGTGGCCTTTCCAATGCAGAATAAGTGCACAAAAGATGCTCCATTGTTTTCTTGATGCTTTGTTTTTGAAACATCCTCCAGTATTCTCGAACTGTTAGCCCTATTTTACAGGCGTGCACTGCTAATAGACTATGGACAGTGAACAAACCAACAATTTTCTAAAAAAGGCAAAGACCTCCACTGGTAATATATTGCAGTGGTTCGATACTTTACAAATCTCACTTATGCCTAAATCTCTACTATAATTGTTAAATGTGTTTCATGTATGTATACTTCCACCATACTTTCAAGCCAACAGTCTTTTTATGTCTTTCATTTGAATTTACGCTTGAGTAAAGGGTGGAATGTTGAAAAGAAATGACCGTGTTACTCTGGAGAAAAACATTACAATAAGAAAAGTCTAAAAATTAATATTTTAGCTTTATATATTTAACCATACTGACTAAAAAAAGGCTGATCGATACTTCGAAATGTAATTTCCATATTCATTCTTTCTATTAAGTAAGCGAAAAACTATCCATTGATGTCGTACTTAAGAAGCAGATTGAATTGATTCACTAAAGATTCCAGAAATGAAAATAAAAGAGTGCTTAGAAAAAAATTGTCATCATTCTGTTCTTTATCTTTACCCATTTAAACCACATGATCAGCACGGATTTTTTCAATCTCTAACCCACTTTACCTCATAACTTGACCCACTGTGGCACATTGCAATCCCAGTAACTACAATGAACCTGCAAGAACCGGACCTGAGTCCAAAGTATTTTTCATTACCGAATACTTGAATTGAAATAAATCGAAATAGTATACCAGATATTCTCTGCTGCCATATTTATATGAAGACAGACTACACCGTATCGCACCACCAACTAATCGAAACACCGTTATGCGTTTGTAGAACACAAAATTTACGCGCCTGAAATTTAATTGCGTGAAATTTAACGTTGCTAATTGTTTTAATTAATTTTTTATGTTGCTCAGTATCGAACGAACAGCGGCTACTAGTCGCAACCAGCAGCCGAACACATTTCAGGGAGGCAGACCAAGCGTTTTCGGTCGTACATAATCGTAATTATACGCTTTATGACCTCAAACGCCTTAATGTAGGCAATGTTTTGAGTGTACGCATAAATGGGTGTATGCTTGTTTGTTTATTTGTTTTCTTGGGTGTGAACATTGACAGGTGTTGCCAACGCGTTCTAGTAATTTCCAAAATAGAATTGAATTTCCTTGTTTTCGCGGCATCGCATTACGTAATGCAGACTCCACAGCATCCATAAAAAAACATGATTAACGATTTGGCGCTGCCGGCGTGTGTCAGTGCGCATAAAATTCATAGCATTTTGGAATTTATGTGATTTCATTATTAATTTCGGCTTGTTTATACGCGCGTTTAAGTTATTTAGCATTTCGGTGGTTGGCGTTCAGTTAACAAGCGGAAAATTAAATTGTAAATTTTTGATTTATTTGAATATTTTTGATTTTAAAATTTTTTTCTATCTCTTTCTAGCAATGCAATATGAAGGAGAAGGCGAGCGCAAAGCATACGAATGATGTCTATAGTAATGAACCTGTGGTCTGACCGCCAGGTGAGAGTTATTTATAAATTTGCCAAAAGTGTATTTATAACGTGTTTTTAAGAAAATTTATTAGACGGTAGAAAAATGTCGATTGTTTTGGAGACATAACTTTTTTTTTTTTTTTTTTTTTTTGAAAATCCAAACCATTTCTGAATTTCCTAATTTTTTTTTTTTTTTGGAAATAAAAGTTTTAAATTTTTTTGTGATATAAATTGGTTATTATATAATGAAACATCCTTCTTAATTTTTTTAAATTTTTAAAAATTTTTTTTATGTACTTATGCTTATAATTATACTTATACTTATACTTATGTTTATACTTATACTTATACTTATACTTATACTTATACTTATACTTATACTTATACTTATACTTATACTTATACTTATACTTATACTTATACTTATACTTATACTTATACTTATACTTATACTTATACTTATACTTATACTTATACTTATACTTATACTTATACTTATACTTATACTTATACTTATACTTATTCGGCTAACAATTATCGTTCAGTCCTTCTGAGACCGTGTAAGTAAAAGCGTAAAATAGCTCTCCTTTTCAGAAATTTCAAAATGTGCCGATTTGAATGACTTATTTCTTACACCTTTGCCATTCTCTTCAGCTATTTCGTTTTTATATATTTAATTGACTTCAAAAACTTCTGCCTCAAAGATACTGCAGTTTTTCGACAACTTGAACTATTGCCTAGGGTTCAGCTCCAAGCAATAAAATCCAGTGCTCTCTAAAAGCTGTGATTGTTCTGTCTGTTCAGATGTCGTAAGTTCTTCTAGCGAGTCACATGCTCCAGTGTCAACCATTCCCTTCTGGTGTGACTTGAACTGTTCGCTCCCAACTAATGTGCAACATCACGCGATCTTTTTTATTCACCAACCCCTATGTCCAAAGAATCCTGTGATGATTTTACCTAACGCTTCCAAAGTTGACCTGACTTTCTGTAGCGCTTTCTACACTGTAATG
The DNA here is from genome assembly GCA_037783105.1 of Bactrocera zonata. Classification (NCBI taxonomy): domain Eukaryota; kingdom Metazoa; phylum Arthropoda; class Insecta; order Diptera; family Tephritidae; genus Bactrocera; species Bactrocera zonata. The sequence goes on from JBAWJQ010006478.1 coordinate 67,016, forward strand.
TTGATTGGTGTTAGGTAGAATACCCTTTCTAGTGCAGCAGTTGGACTGATTCTTTGCGCTTCTGCTCCGTAGAGACCACTGTGTTCGTTCTTATGGCTTTTTGTATGTGACTTTACGCTCCACTTATATAACAGCAATGTATGAGGCCAGATTATATACCCTTTATAGAGCCTAGCATCTTCTTATGTGCATAGAGAGCACCACTGACATTTTTGTCTGTCTCCTCCACATTGATTTGCCTTCCATAATTGCCCCCCAGGTACTTAGCGTACTCCTAAATTGTTTACTCAACCCGTTGATCCTACGAAGATTTCATGTCGGTATTTTGTACATTCTTTTCGATTATAAGTTTTTAAGCCAATGAAAAATATTATTGAGACACCAATAAAATACCATTTTATTATTAAAAACTAAATATCTTTATTGTTTCTTCACTTTACTTGCAGGTAGCGCGACAAACCACTAAAGACTGAACCTTTTAAACTTTTGAAAGACAATATTTTCGTATTTTAACAATTTTAATTTGCTAAAAATTCTTGTAACTAAAATGTTCTACAGTTAAAAATATAAAAAACAACATAAAAATTGAATAGAAAATCACACGGAAATTGTACAGCAACAAAAATAAGCAAATAATATACAGAATCGAACGGTTAAAGACAGTGAAACATCAAAGGCCTACCGGAAAGAAGTTCACAAGCTTAAAAAATACAGCAAATGTATTACAGTGGGTCAGTGGTGAAGGGCATTAACACATGCAGCAGCCAGAACACACACAGACACACCCACACATATCGCAACACACGCGAGACAGTTTGAGTCGGAGGAGGACGACAACAGTAAAGTTACTAACAAAGAGATCCTGCCAGCAATAAATATACGAAAAATAAGCAACAAATAAATAAGCGAAACAAAAAAAAAAAAGAAGCAACAACAGAAGGTTTTAAAAGAAGCGATAATGTAAAAAAGAAACCGTGAAAGAAATAACAATAACAACCATATAAATATAGCGTTAACGAGACAAAAATAGAAAGTAAAGAAGAATAGAAAAAAAAAACGAAACTAGACACATATACAACAGCATTTATATACACAAACAAAGATAAACATATACATATGTATGCAAACATGCCTGCCTGCCTAAAAGTATGCTAAGTGACAGTGTGAATTCAGCTTAACGAAAGCATCAAAACCACCTTAAAAAATGAAAAAACGACAACACGAACAGAACACCATAAAATAAGTGACAAAAAATAAAAGCAACTACAAAAACAAAACACAACAATATATAAGAACGAGAATTGCAAGAATTTTTTAAAATTTATTAAATTTAATTACTAGAAAATACAACACTTAAAAATAAAAAAAAAGCTAAAATAAAAATCAAGCACATGTTAAAGGCGCTTGCGTAATTTTAGGCAAAATCACATCTAAATATAATATCTAAGATTTGTAAATTAGCTATAGGTGGTTAGCAATTGTAATTGTTTCACAAAAATAAAGTAATTTAAGCGACGCTGAGTACATTGCAAGCGCTGCCCATGAGAATGCAAAAAATGCGAAAAAAAAATTGGCAAAAAAAATATAAAAAAAATACGTGGCAGCGTCAATTTGCTGATAGACTTAAGCAGAACTTATAGCATAGACCAACTGCTGGAGCTGTTAGCATTGCTAAGTTAAAAATATAATTAAGTGAATAGAGCTTGTTTTGATTTGCTTTGATTTTTGCATTTTTTTATAAAGTGTAAATAGTTATAGAGACTTTTTTGAATTTATTATAATTTTCTCAAATCGTATACATATGTCAGAAAGCCTGCCTATAAATACATACATACATAGTTGTAGCAATTGCAAGAAACAATGTGTATGTGTCCGTTTTTAATGCTTCAAATAGTACGTTGTGTATGCATTTGTAAGTAAACATATTATTAGCGTTGTTTAATATTGAAACACTGTAAATATTTGTAATATATGAATAAAGTATTAAAAATATTAAATAAATAATAATGTAGCATATTTAACCATTGTTTATATTCGCTTGTGTTATACGCATTTTACGCAAAACAAACGCGCTTGAAAGTGTTGAGACTTTTATGAAGCATACAGGTGAGTGCTGAGGGGAGCGACTTTTAATTTTATTTAATTAATTTAAACTATTTTTTCGTGGTTGAAAAATACTGATTTTTTTAAGTTTTAAATCTCTTACTTATCAGAGTTATAAATTATAATAGTAAAAATGTTAAAATTAATTAATTATTATATCCAAATAATTAATTAAATTTTCCAATTTTCCTGAAGATTTAAATTTTTTTAATGATTAATTAATTGCTTCCAAACTTGCTTGAAAATTTTAAATTATGCGTTGATAACTAATTTTTTAAATTAATTAATAATTCTATGATTTGTTTTTTTTGTGTAAAAAATTTTTTCTGTTCTTAATTACTTAAATAAATTTTCTTAATTTTTAAAATTACTTTTTCATTTTTTTTTATTTATTTATTTATTTTTTTTTAAATACCAAATTTAATGTAATTTACTAATTAGTTAAATTTATAATTAAAATTATATTAATTAATTAATTTATTTTTTTGAACATTTTTAATTCATAATAATAAATTATTGCATATTGCTTTATAAATTTTTATGTTAGGTGTTATAATAAATGAATTTTTTACTCAAAATTATATATCTATTATTAATTTTAATGCAATATTTAATTTTTTTAAATTACTTTATTAATTTTTCAGTTAGTATACTAATTTTTTTCCTAAACTTTTTGTAATTTACTTAGTTAGTTTTAACATTATAATTATTTTTTTGTTATAAATAAATATTTTAACATTTTTAAAAAAAAATTTTGTGTAAAACTTGTTGCTATTGTTAATTGTTATAATTTAAGCGTCTTCACACCCATGAAAATTTTTAATTAAGTTATGTGATTATTAAATAATTTTAATATGATGATTCATTTTTATATAAAAATTAATATTTTTAATTTTTATTATTTACAGAATAATTAATTTTAATTTAATAATTAATTTTTTTTAATTAATAAATAAATTTGTCTTAGAAATTATTGCTATAATTAATTGTTAATATTATGTTTTCTTAATGTGTTTGGAAATATTTAATTATTATTTATTAATTTTTATGTAGATTAATTAATTTTAATGTAAAAAAATTAGTTAATAACTTTGTGTTTGAAAATTTTAATTTATTTTAATTTTAATATAATAATTATTTTTTTAATTAACTAATTACTTCTAGTTTAAAATTAAATTTTTTTTAAATTAATAATTGATTTTTTCCTAAATGATTCCCATTGTCAACCATTATAGGTAAATTTTTTAAAATTTATTTGAAAATATGTAATTTAAATTAAGTAATAAATTAATTAATTTTGTGTCTGAAAATTTTTATTTACTATGTATTATAAAAAAAATTAAAATATAATATACTTATAAATTAATTTTAGCTCAGTAATTAATTTTCATTAATAATATAATTAAATATAATACAACCGTTTATTATTGTACTTACTTTGATTCTTACTTAAAAAATAACTGTTTTTCAAATTTTTGGATTTAAGTTAGTTAATAACGAAATTAATTAAGTATATTAATTAAATAATTATTCTTTATATGAAAAAAAACGATGCTTTTCAAACACATATTCAGCGTTATAAATACAATATATATATAAACACTTTATAATCACAGCATTTTTACATTTTCAATTAAAGTTGTATTTATTTACATATAACTAAACGTAAAAATTACAGCAAGCTAAGTCAAAGCTTAAGCTAAGCACATATCGAATCGTAGAAGATTAAAATGACAGCGAGCCATAATACCAGAAAACCAGAAAGCTTTGGCTAATTAATCTCTTGTAGACTTTATAATACATTTTTGGACTTCTTTGAATTTCTGATTTCGGATCTTCTCTCTGTACTTAACTTGGTATCGTATTTTTTTTTTTTACAAAACCAGACGTCTGCCTTGTTGGACCAAAAACTTTATAGAACTGCTATTATAATAATTATGTTGGTGAAAGTACACATTAGAAATAGCAGTTTCATTCTCTATACCCAGAAGTTTGTAAAACATCGGAATACGAAACACAAATCAAAAAAAAAAAAAAAAAATCGGCAAAAAACCAACAAAATATCATCAAAAGTTGATACACCACATTGAAAGATACATGGTTTATTGTAATAGTTATTAATTACATAGTTTACTCAAAATATATCATCAGCAAAATTTTCAAAAACATTTTTTAATATTTTTGTTTTTGAATTTTTCTATTATTTTATTAATTTCCCCAGCCTCACATTGTAACTCTTCATGAAAGCCTCAAAACTTTTATACAAATATATGTAATATAGTCTTAATAATGGCGCTTTGTTTTCCTAATGTTCATGAAAAGCAATAATATTGATCGGATAATATATCTAAATATAACTATAGTTACGAATACAGCAACAAGAACAACAATGAGAAATCAATGTGAATTTTACCTGCTAATAGTGAGATATACATATACATATATATAGTTATATACATACATACTTAATATATATAATAATATGAATAGAGTATTGAAATACAATTTTAAGCGAATTTTTCATAATAATTACAAATAACTGTAGTAAATGCAAAAAAAAAATGGATTAGTATATTATTGTAAAAACAGTTAGTGACTACATAATGAAAATTTGTGTTGCTATGAAAATAATCACATTTTCTCACAGTTTTTCAGTATTATACGTTTTTTCAGTATACGAGTTTTGGGTTGTAAAAGATTGGCTGTTTTTAACAGTAATTTTTTCTTTAACTTTAACCCTTTTTTCAGAGCACTTGTAATTTTTTCGACATTTTTTGGCGTCACTATATGATTTGCTGCTCAAACGAAGACATTTTTCACAGTCAATTGCTGTCTACAAAAAGCTGATGATAAATATTTCACTACTCTCTCAGCACTGGTGCTGAAATAATGTCATTAAGAGTAGTCTTAGAATTTAAGCTTCATGTGAGCAGACTATAAATATGTTTCATATAGTTATACTTCGTCACTTAAAATGCAAAATAACGTAACGTCACTTTTCCTAAGTTTACAGATGAAGGAAAAACGATAAATCGAACTCATACTGAACAAAATTTGACTTTTGGTTATAAAATTATTATACATATATTGGTAATTTTATTGGTTACTTTATTAGTTACTATATTAGTTATGAAATGGTTATATATTGGTTATGCTACATATATGCAATATGATGTAGTGAATCGTAGAGAATAAGAAACTCAATTTCGATATTTTTCCTGATACGTTACTTTGCATTTTAGGTGACGATAGTATACCTTTTCCACATTATGCCTTTTACTCAGCTCAACTCTCAATTCTACAGCATTACTTTAAATGTTAGAGTTTTGAAAAAATTAAATTTTACTAAGACTTCACAAACTGGTAAAAAAATTTCTAGACCCTTTCACTACTTTTGAGGGCACAATAGACCTTGAGTCGCAGTGCCGTCCTCATTTACTAATCTACTACTTCTTCGACCTAAATAAGAATATAATTTATCATTTTTAATTAAATTGCGCATAAAAAGAACAATAAAAAATATAAAAAAAGTAAACTCCTTCCTCTCAACGCTTTAACTTGAATATTTCCAACTGTAAATGCTTTCTTCAACTGTCCAATAAGACTAGCTATAAAAATATTTATATAAATATAAATAATTATCAATTGCCTATTAATTAATATAATTAATATTAAAGTATGAGAGTGTTTGTTAAAATGTCTGCGATTTATTATAAGATCAAAAAATAAAGAAATAATAAAAAAAAAAATAGTTCTGTGTGTATGTAGTCACAAAAACAAAATATATAAATAATTAATAGTGAAAAAACATGTAGTTTGAAAACTAATAAAGCGCTAATTTTAAGTAAAATTGCTACAAATTGTTCTCTAAAAAAATATATTTGTATAATATTAAAATTATGTGAAATGTTTTGTATGACAATCACATGATGATGCAGATAATGATTAGATAATGGATTAACGAAATGTGGAAGGATTAGAGTTAAAATTAAAAAAAAAAAAAAATATTATAAAATATTTGAAAAAAATAAAACCTATGTTGAAGACACATTTGTTATTAACAAATGTATGTAAATTGAAAAGTATATATTTTGTTCGATCTCTACATTTTTATATAGCTTTCATTTCCACATAAAACAAAACGCAAAAAACACCATTTAATATTATATAATGAGCAAAAAATGGCATTAGCGTGACATGTGACGCAACAATTGTATACAACAAAAAGACAAAGCTCACAAAAAGATAATTAAAAATATAAAAAATAACTAAAAATTAATAATTAAAAAACTAACAACAAATGTCTGTAGTTGAAGTCAAAAATAATCACACACACACACACATTTACAGGTAAACTCATCATTTGGCATTTAGTAATAAGGGAACTTAAACATATAATGCTAAATATGTATTTAAAATTAATGCTAAATACTATAAAGTTATAATATAAGTTGATAAATAAGTCTAAATGAAAAATATAATTATATGAAATTAAATAAAATAAAAATCTTGTAATTAAAATGAAAGTAAATAAATGTGATAAGATTCTTAAAAAATATATCTTGTTTTTATTTAAAAATATTTACAATAACAATATGCAGGTTAGATTTTTACGAAGACTTTTTTCAAAGTAGGCATGGTAAGTTTCTGCTGTACTCAGCTAGTGCTAAAAACAACTACCTTCATGTACTCAAAAAAACTATTGCTTACTTTTCAGCGGGAAGCTCAAAATTAACAAGGTTTACGAGGTAACGTTGGTTACAAGCAATTACAATTCTAAAAAAATATTTTCGATATTTTTATCTTATGAATAATTTGTAAGGTTCTTGGCAATGTAAACCAATTCAGATCCAACTTAAAAGTAAATACTATAGAAGTCTACAGTATTGTCACATATGACGAAGCTTCCATGAATCCATTTGTTTTCCTAAATAACATAAATTGGATATTCAATGCTTAGTTCGTCACAAATTCAACCGAAATTAAAACTGATTTTGATAGACAAACTCGGTTAGTATAGTATCTCTCTTTCTTAAGTTCGAAGAAAGTAATTGAACCAGAAAAATTTAAAAGAGGACTGCGACGATTGTAGAAGAAAATATTTATACTTTTTATTCATAGTCATTTACCAAATTCATTACTGATCATGTATCTTTCGAGTTATTATATGTACTAGGTTAGGTGGCTGAAACCGTAGCGGTGAATTACACTTAGGCTTTTATGTACAGTTCTTTGTAAAAACAGACGAAAAACTGCAGTAAATAAATAATAATTATTATTAAGTATAAGTAAGCAGTAGTGATCAATTATCAGTAAAAACGCCCTGAACCTAAGGCTATGAGATCCGTAGAGTTTTTTCCTTGATATGGCATTCGAGTGTTGAGATGATTTTATTTTATGTTTGTCCATACATCTGACTCAGTTGTTCAATCTTACCGTAGAAATCCCGATCGCTTAGTATCCAGTTAGAAATCCTACAATAATTCAAAGGTGGCTCTTACTGAAAACGAAGAGTTACTTAGAGCTCTTACGATTTACACTGTGTCAGATGGATCTTGCGACTGTACAGCTACTGGTAGTTTACTAACGCTTGCTGAGCTAGTCTGAGGCACAACAGTCCACTAGTGAACTATAAGACTCCAATCGAGCTACTGGTCGTTACCGATCCACAGTTATTGAGACGTAGGTAACTGTCCTAGCACGTTCATCAGCCATGTAGTTTCCAGCAATACCGCTGTGGTCATGCACCCAAACAAATTTAATAACGTATAGATATCCTTTTACTAGTATTCAGCACACAGATGGCTAATATCGCTGCTGTATTGCCAACTCTATGACAGCCACCTTCGCGTGGAAGACGCTGCAGTGGTCAGAAAGCTTAAAAGTGGATCTGATTGAAGACTACAAGACTTTGGATATACATAATCAGAAACAAATCTTTTAGGCATTTTCAAAGTAGAATAATAAGAAATGCTGAACTCGTAGTGAGAAATTGTTTAAATATGAAAAAACTTTACTGTATAAAGCATTGTTCATTTAAAATCTGTACGCAAAAATATTACTATAACTAAAAAGATAAACAACGGAAACTAAAAATTTTAAAACGTTAAAGAAGAGAATTTATTAAGCTTTTAATTTTAATACAAGATATAATTATTCAACTTTGTTATGTAGGAAGTTGCGAGAATGTTTTTTAATAGAGCACATTAACTTTCGAATAGTTTTTCTTGTTACTTTAGCTGCATGTTTATTCCATAAAGGCAACATTGAGTCATATTTTTTATTACCCGACCACTTCTCCTCAAATTGTTTTTTACTAATTATATTAATATTTTTCTATTGGGCGAAGCTGTGGACAATTAGGCGGATTAAAGATTTTTGGTATTACTTCCACCTTGTTATTTTGATACCACTTCATGGCAGTGGAAGAATAATGTATGCTCGCCAAATCTGGCCAAAATTTTACAGAAGTTCTGTGATGTCGAATAAACGGCAGTAATCTTTTCTCAAGACACACTTTTATATAAATATCCGATGTCATTGTGGTCGACGTTACGAAAGTACGACTTTTAAGGCCACAGGAGCATATTGCTTGCCAAATCATAACTTTTTGACCGTATTTATCAATTTTCTTATAAAACTTTTGTCCAGGAAGTTGATTGCAATCGAATTTGACATAAGTTTCGTCATCCATTACAAGACAGCCTTTGAACTTCGTCAAAATCTGATTGTACAGAAGTCGTACGCGTCTTTTTGCCAAAATATTCTGTTTTTCAGATCTGTTTGGGTACTTAATTGCACGGTATGTATTTAGCCCAGCACTTAAACGTATTCGCCTGGCGGTACTTATACTTGTCCCGAAGTTTTTGGCGCGATCACTGTCAGATAGCCCGGGATTTTTTTTAATTGAGGTTAGTATCTTCCTTACTAATTCTAAATCCCGCGCTCCTCTTTTTACACATATTTTTTTAGCTCTTTCTATGCTCAAAGTACTTTTGTACCGTTTAATTACACTACAAATTAGTTTTTTGGACAATTTTAATTTTTTTCCAATTTTTGAACTTGACCATGTCGGATTTGCTATAAATTCTTTCACTATTAATTTTCGATTAGCGTACTCCATTTCACATTTAAAAGCCAACTGATAAGCAAAGGCATTGAAAATTTCTATACATAACTGTATTTTAACTATGTACTCAGATCAACTGATTTTACTCAGAGAATTTGTAAAATAACGGAACAGCGGTCCCTAGAGTGCGTACAGATTTTAAGTGAACAATGCTTTAATTCATCAGTTTTACAATTAATTTGCCTTAGTTAAGCAATCTGCGCAAACCCAAAAACATTTTCAATTCCAAAATATAGTAATATTTGTAGTCGGTTGAATTTCATTGTTCTGATACTGCTATCTATTCCCATTATTACATTACGATCATAATTTTGGAGTTTGGTAATTGGAACATGACATTTGAAGCATTTTTCTAAAATTAATGACACCGCCTTTTCATATAACTATTTTTTTCTTGAATGGTATACTCTTGAAACATCCAATGTTTGGTTATATGAGAGGAACTAGATATTCTTACCTAATTTGTGGTACAAAAAGATTTTTTCAACTTTTTAAAAAGAAAAAAAGTAAAGCATTCTCCGGAATAACCTTGAGAGCCGAGATGCATGCTGTTTTGATCCCCTCTGTCCTCTCAAAATGCAACTTTTCATTGGCTTTTTCAGGCAAGGAAACAAAAAAGTTCGGGCTAAATCTGAGCTGTAGGGCGGCTGCGGAAGCGTTGGTTATGTAGGTGTTCACAAAAAAGGCGGTGTAAGCCGGGGCGTTGTCGTGGTGCATCTTCCAACCGGCTGCGATGCCTTGTCGGACCCGATTGACTTTTTTTTGAGTCTTGAGGACTTCCACGTAAAGCTTGGCGTTGACGGTTTGTCCAGGAGGAACAAATTCATAGTGGATGATGCCTTTGATGTCAAAAAAGACAATGAGCTCGTTTTCACTTTGGATTTTCATCAGCGACCTCTTCCCGGCCCTCCACAGAGACCCGGTGTCTCTGAAAAACACAACTTCTTGCTAAAGCAACATCTGGGTAAGTCTGCTTGTATAAATTTTGATATCGTAATAAAACTTGGTATGCGCATTAATTAACAGTGACCAAAAACTCATAAAGTGCCAAAAGCACTAAATTAAAATTGAAAACTCCAAGTTGGCGCAGTAGTAAGGGGCACCTTTAGGCAAAAAATTTTGAAAAAGTTTGCCTGGCTCAGCCTTCTAATAAATATATTGCACATATTTCCTAAGCAACAACAACCAAATTTCCTAGCGCAAATACTACTGTGTAAGGTGACATTTGAATTTAAACTGCGCGCGTCGAAGGATTTGGAGCATTATTTTTTTTTAGGTTGATAGTACTGTCAGTCACATTTTTGTCAAACTTCATGTCAAAATATTCATTAGTGTTTGAGATACGTGTCGTTTTGTGAACTGCTAAAAGTGAGTTTTTCGTTTTTTGTGATGTCGAAATTTGTTGAGCAACGAATTTGCTTTGTTTACGGAATTAATTTTCTGCTGCGGATACGTTGAGAATGGTGCAGAAAGCCTTTGGTGATGAGACTATGTCTAAAAAAATGTTTACAAGTGGTATATTGAGGTCCATGCCGGCCGTGAACGTGTCGAAGGCGAAGAGCGTCCAGGGCGACCATCAACCTCAACCAACGAAACTCACGTTCAACAAATCAGAGATTTGGTGTTGCAAAACAATTAGAGACCTTGCTGATGAAGTTGGCATATCGAAAGTCTCAGCCAATACCATTTTGAAGGATGTTTTGGGCCTCAAGCGCGTTAAATCTCGACTGGTACCGAAAACATTGAATTTTTGGGAAAAAGGCGTCGCGTTAAAGTGTGTGAAACGATGCTTTCCGACTACCAGGGTGTCATGAAATGCATTATAACTGGCGATGAGACTTGGATCTATGCTTACGACCCCGAAACAACCGATCAGTCGAGCGAATATCGTGCCAAAAGAGAGCCGAGACCAAAAAAATCGCGCCAAAGTCGCTCAAAAATCAAGGTCATGTTGACTGTTTTATTCGATTATCGTGGGGTTGTGCATTATGAAATCCTTCCAACCGGTCAAACGGTCAACAAGGAATATTATTTGAACGTTATGCGTCGTTTGCGTAACGCTGTTTTGGTGGAGATTTTGTATTTGACTTGCTCGACTCGTTCTGATAAAGCAGAATTTTTTTTGAACAATAAGTCTCATTGAACATGCTTGATCGTGCAAATTTTGATAACACATTCATGAGTGGCCAGACATGAGTTAATAAGTTTGACATGCAAACAAGTCACCAATCGTCGGAATGGTACAGTTCTTCAGTCCCAAAACATGCTAATGAAGAAAGTTTCGAGGACTGAAAAAAATCGTGCGTTTTCAATAAAAATGTTTCAATAATGATTGTACAAATGTCTAAAATCCGGCTGAAGAAAGAGTATTTAGCTGGTATTAATTCTTCTTTTGCAATATACTTATGTACATATATATTTTCGTAAATAATACTTAAGAACTCATCATCCTATGTTAAAGGCTCTTTAGTTCCACTAATTATTTACAAAGTTCACGAAACTGCTTTACCAATATACTTCAATGTGAATTGCTACAAAATGAATAAAATAAAAATTAAACGTTATTAAGTTTGTTGCAAAACTACTACTATTACAATTTACATCGCTCAACTAATATCGCCAAGAGCAACAACAATTCAATCAATACTGCTGCGTCAACTAATGAGAAACACGCCATTACATTGGGAAAATCTTTAATTAACAACAGCAACAATAAATATAATATGCATTGTAGACGAAATCAGTTGAAAAGCACGCACACACATGCACATTCACGCAAACGCAATTCGAATTCCCACAGAAATTTCAGTATCAATTACACAACCAAACACAGGCACACAAAAGCAGCAACCAACGAAATGCCGAGTGAAGAGCATTAAAATTGTTAATGGATGTATGTTGGCTGTTAGTATGCTTGTATTTATGTGTGGTAGTACGTTTGTAAATGTGTTTGTGCGGTAAAAGACGAGCTGATGTGAGGGTGCCGCTGGCGTTTTTTCTTCAGCAATTAATGCTGTGCTTTTGTGCGTGCCTCCAGCCACAACCACAGCCAGCGCCGCCATAACCGCCGATCAACCGACAACGTTGTCGACAAACAACCCAACATCAAACGCACACACATACACGCTGTTGGCAAGCACATTTGCTGCAGCAACATGAGAAGAAGAGCAACTACCAACAAAGCAGCTGAATGCAGGCAACTAACTACTACAACAAGGCATACAAATATATCTACCTAATACATATACACATATAAGCTCCCCTCCCACTCTCTGTGCATCCACTTAAGAGCAACACTTCAAATAAAATTTTGTTGTTGTTCTTAATACCGTTGTTTGCTATAACATTTTACTTTTGTTGCAGCTGCTTCTAATGTTATTGTTGTTGCTGTTGCTGTCGTTTTAGCGTTGATTGTGTGTCGATTTCGAAATGTTGCAAATTAACGGTATTATTTCTTGTAATTAAGCATTAAACTTTGCGCAAAACACTTCCACTGGCGGCAAGCAGTTGTTCTGCCACTTCTTCCCGGCGCTGCTTTTCTATTCTTAACGAAAGTGAATCGAACCTGATGTACGTGTGTGTGTGTGCACTTCGTAAGACGTTTCAATTTGATTTGTTTCATAAGAGTTGTCGAGATATAATTTACTGGCCGCAGGCAGCAATTTATACAACTTGCCACTCAAAGAAAGCTCGTTAAAATTGTAATCCTTTCGTTGTAAAATGTACAGTTATTAAATCTAAAAGGGAAATATAATAATGTAATATTTTATTAAAAGTACTAGTATATACATACATTTAAGGTAGGTATTTGCTTGCTCAAAACTTTCATAACCTCTAAGAAATTCAAGGGAACACAAGTCAGGTGTCAAGCGCGCTCAAGCAGGGATCATGGGAGGTTAAGCAAGTCAAGCTAAGGATTACGAAAGGTCAAGGGAAATCAAGCTGACGATTAAGGGCGATCACGCCAGAGGTCAAACGAGATCAGTTTTGGGTCACATGAGGTCAAACATTGGAATTGGATTACAACCGCGACCTTTTTACTTATAACACCATTCTTAATTAGCCAGACTATTGTCTTACACATTGACAAATCAAATAGAAATGTAGGTATCGAAAACAGTATCTGCAATATGTGTTAACTTTGGACTAAAAATTTTCGAATTTGGAGTATATCTTTTCTTGAATCAGATACTTCAAATGAGAACTGGAATGCCTATGACCAACCTTTTACTGAAAATTTGGAACAGTTTACAAAAAATATGTGAATTTTTTTTCGTAAGGTAGGCACCCATTTTCAGTAATAATACAGGTATTTCCTAGGCCAGGTATTTAACTTAACTTAAAATTATAAATTCGAAGTCGTAAGTAATTTCGTCTATCTTGGAATCTGCATTAACACCAAGAACAATCAGCCTCGATACCCATACTCGCAATAACTCTTGCCAACAGGTGCTGGTATTCTCTGGATCTGACTTCGGCTACTGTTTCCATTTCCATTTTGTCCTAATGAAGAAATAATGGCCCGGATCAAAGCCATTGTTGAAGCCGAAGACTAATTTTATAACAAAATGATATCGGAAAATTCGAGGGCCAATATTTGTCCTCAATATTATTAATATTATAGTTTTGTTCACCTAATGGTTGTACGTATCAACCAAAACTTATCGAGATTGATATCGGATTATATAATATATTTATAAATGATAAGGATGACGAGAAAAGTTGAAATCCGGGTGAATGTTTGTCCATCCGTCCGTCCGTCCGTCCCTCCGTGAAAGCTGTAACTTGAGCAAAAATTGAGATATCTCGATGAAACTTGTTATTCTTGAGTTCCTTAAACAAAAAAGTATGAGATCGTAGGTGGGCGTAATCGGATAAAGTGTCATAACTATGGACTAAATAGAGATATAAAGTTGACTTTTATCGAAAATGTCGACTAATGTGTGATATATATAACTGACATTAAAGGATAATCCTTCTCTATTAATAGTTTGTCAATGTTTTTTGGCTTATCTGCGTAGACAATGTCTGACTTTACATATCTACACAAAAAATAGTCCAGCGGTTCAAATGGCACGATCGTTTAGGCCACGCTGCAGACCAATTGCGCGAGACTATGCGCTCACCAAGAGTTTCCATTCCAGGCAAAATGACTCTATAGCATTCTCCAATGACTCTAACAATAGCGATGGCTTCATTTTTGAAGAAATATAGGCCAATTCCCTCCGTCAATAGAGCAAACCAAACAGGTACATTTATAGGAAGCGACGGCGTCTCAACAAAGACTAATGAATTATCACCCGCTCAATTCCTACAATTTTGTTTATTAACGTACCCATTCCAACAAAAGAGAGCTCCATCACTAAACAAAATTTTCTAGTGAAAATTGGGATCGGTGGCTACCTCGTTTTGTTCTGCTACATCGTTCATCATCGTTAACCTGCAAATCATTATTCTTCCGCATCATCTTCCACAAAGAGAATGAGCACAGCTCCAATTGAGGCTGATTGACTCATTCAGATCTTCTTAGATACTCTGCTCTACAGCAGCAATAACTATTTACTACAATCTTTCTAATAGATTATCCCAAAGTGTGTTATACCAGCTGTGTGTTCGATTCCTTAGAAATAACCGTATAAGGTAGAGAAATTTCAAGTGCATCTGCATGCGCTCTACTGGACGGCTTCACTTATGTAGATTGTCCGTACTTTCACACTAGTGTCTAAGCCAGCGTTCAAATATGGAGAGGGCATAGAAATAGGATAACAAAGACGGCTCTTTAGGCCTTATAATTTCTTTCGACGGTGCGCAGAGAGAGAGAAAGTAATTAAATTTTGTGTATATTTGTATATTTCTGGTATATTTACTCTGCTTTATTCCGACTACTTTCGTGGAAGACACAGAAAAATTGCAAATTGTTTAAGCCCCAATCAATAGATATATATGCATGTATCTTCAATCAAGCGTACAATCTTGCAATAAATCGCTTCGCCTACGCCAATTAAAGCGGCTAAGGCAGAATGAAATATATAATTTCTTTTATTTTTCAACAACAAATGCTGTATGATTTCAGCAATAATTGTAAATTCATTATCCCTACAATATCCCAGTCGGCAGCAAAATCGGCGCCATGATTAGCAAAGAAAAGCGTAAAGAGCGGAGGCGAAGACGAAGACGAAGACTTCAGCAGTCGCAAGCTTTGTTGGTATAAAAAATTGAAGCTTGACTTGCGATTTTACTTTTGAACTTATTTGCATGGCTTTATTTGAGTTAAAACGTAGCTGTTGTAACCAGAGCCTGCTGTTGTTATTTTTTTTTATTTTTTTTTTTGGCTTTTACGCACATAATGCGGAAGCGGAAATGAAATCATGAAATCCAGAACGCCAACGCCAACACAAACGTCAATGAGAATTAACATTTCGAATTTTGTTTATTTTGCTCGACTTAGTGAGTTGCCATATGCTTATAAGCTTTTTTTATTTCTACTACTAAGCTCTCTTGCTGTTTGTTGTTGTTGTTTGTTAGCGTTGGTCTTGAGCAAATATATAAAACGGCGCATTTTTGCTTAGAATAAACATGCAAACTCACACACTGCCAGACATATGCTTGTATATATGTATGCGGCAGGGATTTGGCTTAGCCGGTCTTTCGCATATTTTCACGCTTTCACATTCATCTGCTTGTCTGCTTGTCATTGCTTTTCCGCCACCTCGCCCTCTCACAACGGCCGTCTCGCCTACACTTTTCGCAATTTTTATTTACATTCAATTAGTTGAGAAAATTTGTGCTTAACCTTTGATGTTCAGCATATCGTAAGATATATGAGTGACAAAAACAACAACAGCAGATACGTTGACTTTCTAAACTTTCAGCAGCCAGCTGTGCACACACGCATACACGCACAATAAATATTGACAATTGTAAATGTTATTTTTCATCCTCGAGCCGGCACAGCTTCGGCTTGTCGGCATGACTATGACTAAACGTGATTTTAAATTTGCTGAATAAGCGAAAAAACGGTAAATTGAAGTAGCTGGCGATTTTTGTAAATGTGGATGTCAGAGAAGTTTGACTTGAAGATTTCTTAAAGCAAATTTTGCAGCTTTCATGCAATATATCTGTATATTTCAGGTGATATTGTTGTGGAAAAATAAAAAAAATCGATTCCTTCTCCCTATACTTTGAAAGTTTAACTATTTAAGAATAACTATACAAGATGATGTTGAAAAATTCAAATTACTTTCGGAGATAGAGGTATTTTGCTGTCACGGCATACAAACTGTTTTGACCGGAACTAATCGATCAAAAGACATTAACGTAACCTTAAGAGAGTGAAATACCTTAAACTTTTTGAGATTCTCTTTATAGTCTTGTCTCTGTCTGGAACCATTCATATCCCCAAGTTTCTACTATTTTTAAAGAATTCGAAATATTCAAAAAAGTGGTACAAAACTTTTTTTCAAGCCGTAGTTGTATGGTTGAAGTCAAGGATGTGGTTTCGTGCAAATTTTTTGAGACACTCCACTTTATCAGCAGCTAATTTCTGAAATTTTTAACGCTTTTAATACTAATAAGAAAAGTTTTTATATTTTCACATTTTTTCAAGAAATTTTGGTTCAATGTTATTGAAATACTATGAAATATATACATATATATATACAATATAAGGGCAGATAATGGGATGGAAATTATTATTCTAAGTATGAAAATTTTGACACTTAATCAACCAATGGTTCACTATCCTTTGTTTTAAATATTTATGGACTAGAAGGACGTAGGTACGGACTTTCTCTGATTTTGATACCAAAGCACTATAATTCAGACTATAATAATATATTATTTATATAGTTAAGAGAAAGAGCTCCCTTCTGCATATGGTGGTATATAGAAGTCAGTTATAGTTCAAGAATATTTTTAAATCAATTGCTAAGATTTACTCTTTATTTGAATTAACTGTTTCGAAGTGACATAATTTGACTTTTTTTAATACAATTCGAAGTGGAAGTAATGGAAAAACAAGAAAACTTTAACATCGGCCGCATCGAAACTGTCATAACAATCACAGGTGCCTGTTTGATATCCTTGACAGTAACTTTATGTATGGCTACATCTGAAAATGTAACCGAGCAATGGTTAGCGTTCACTGAACAGCTATTTTCTAGTTCTCTCTAGCCATGTCGAAACAACCTTCAAGTCGAATTAAAACTACTTAGTAAAAACAAAAGATAAGAAGTGTGTTGAAAAAATATCGGAAATTTCGATATTAAAATTTCCCGAGTTTGGAGAGCCCAATTGTTACATTTTCTGTATGTTAGCATATAAAAATTTCAGCCGTAATCATTGCTTAATTTGTCTATTGCATCCTCTAAGTTTAGACATATTTTTATGAGTTTGGCGAGTTTTGTTGGCTGAAAGCTCACACCAGCGTCCATATTCGCTAAACATGGCTCCGTGTGACATTTTCCTATTTCCAAAAACAAAGAGAACATTGAAGAACCTCCGATTTATAAGCTAAATGATAATCGCTGAAAGAGTTAAAGGCTATCCCAAACTACGGATTTGGGAAGGGTTTCGACGATGGGAAGATGCGCTGGCATAAGTGCATAATATTGAATAGAGACACGAATGACAGAAATATCCTTTGTTCAGATTTCTGAACAGTTCTTAACGGCTACAAATGTAAATGAAATATTTTTGTAAATCTGTATAGAAACGGATATCATATTTCAAATATTTATATGCATTATCGTTAACACATAAAAACACAGTCATAAATATAAATATGTATGTACAAATACCCATTTCTATGCTACATGGTATGGGGTTGTTTTCAAGTGCACATGCACATTTGTATTCAGTTGCCTAAATACATATCTTAGGCCAATATGTTATCTTAAGTAAATATCTTTGTTTGTCAATTGTTGAGTGCATACGTATTGCATATAAATGCATACGTGCCTCATTCAAATGTATGTATCTCTATGCGTTTGTTTATGTATTTGATTGTACTGCCTCAACACTGGCGAAGATAAGCCTGTTCAATATATTTGAACAGGTTCATATATTGATTAGCGACTGTAATATTTAATGCATGCAATGTAAAGGAACGGAAATGATCCTAAACTATTAAAAGATAAGAAAAAACTTATGTATGCCGTTGGGAACATTTATGCTTAAGGTATGTGTACATACTGTCGGTATGTACAGTAGATTAGTACTAAGTAAATTATGTGTACGCACTCTGCATGTGGTGCATACAATAATTAGGATAAGGAAATGTATAAATAAAGGAGCTCTGGGCAACCAGAGCTGAGTACAATTTTACACCCGAACCCGAACGCGTTCTCGTTTACAGTTGGTGACCCCTAAGTTTGTTTTACGAACACGCGAGTGAAATTTAAAAACGAAACAAAAGTTCTAAACGTCTTGAAGTGAAAGTGTGTTAAAAAAAAAAAAAAAAAAATACAAAAAAGGTAATAAATTGCAATTAAAAAATAGATTTTTTTTAAACCAAATTAAAAAAAAAAAAAAAAAAATATTATTAATAATACCCGAATTCAATTCAATACCAAGGTAATTATTTATTATATATTAATTAAACTTATTTATTTTATTTTTGAAAAAATGGAGAACCAAATCCAATTAGCAGAAGAACTGCAAAAGCTTCATTTCAAGTCCATGAGTATGGATATAAATGAAGATTTGGGAAATTTGGAAAAACTCCTAGATAGTTTGGACAAAAAATGGTCAGAGTTTCAACGAAACCATTTAGAATTGTCCAAAGATCCTAAAAATAAAAAAGACAATTATTTTAAAACTGACGTAGAAGGGTCGGTCGGCACGCTTTATCTGACAGCGCACGTCAAGTTAAGCGAATTGATCGCTATAATTAAAGAAAATAGTGCTCCCAGGAAAATGGAATGCCTTCCAAATCCTGGTTTAGTTCGCAGGCTTCAATTTTTATTAACGGAATTAGAAAAAAATATTGAAGACTGCGAATTAAACGAAATATGCTCTCTAGATAGCATAGAGAGACTCATAGAAAAAACTCGTGATACTGTGCTTGGATTTATTAGCCAGCACGAAAATGATGAGTTAACGAGTAAATTCTATGACTTAAGAAATAGATTTTACAAACTTAAATTAAAATCTATTAGCAAAAAAAATGCTGCAAATTTTACGTTGCCTCAAGTTGATATTCCTATTTTCTCAGGAGATTACGCTCAGTGGCAAACTTTTAGAGAATTGTTTGAGCAACTAGTAGTCTCTCAAAATGTTTCAGACACGTATAAAATGTGTATTTTAAAAACTAAATTAAGAGGATCGGCTGCAAGTTGTATTGCAAATCTGCCTTCAACCTCAACAAATTTTTCAGTTGCCTGGAACCTTCTTAACGAAAAATTTACGAATAAAAGGTTACTCGCAAATACTTATTTCAAACAAATTTTAGATGCACCAGTAGTGACTGAGACTGCTTTTAGTGTACGAAAATTTCAAGAAAAAATTTCTGAAAGTACACAAGCATTGGAAAGTCTCAGTTTGTCTGCAGATAATTTGTTACAAGCTTTATTAAATTATACGCTTGTGCAAAAATTAGACAACAATTTAAGACTTAGGTATGAAAATTCCCTTAAAAACCCTAAGGAAATACCTATCTTAAATTCACTACAGTCGTTTCTGAGTCATGAAGGGAATGCACTAGAAGCAGCACAAGCTTCAAAAACATCACCAAAATTTCAAAATGCAGAATATAAATGCATAATGGGATGTAATAATTCACACAATATATTTTATTGTCATAAATTTAAAGCCCTTTCCACACAGGACAAATGGGATACAGTAATGGAAAACAAATTATGCACCAAATGTCTTAAAACAGGGCACAATATAAACGAGTGTAAAGGCGAAAATTGTCTCACTTGTAAAGGAAACCCTCATTTATGGCTTCACAAAGACAAATCCTTTAATGCAAAAAGCACAGTAATTAAAAATACTAAATATGGGAGATTGAAAAATAATTCTAAACATGTCCTGCTAACCACAGCAATTGTTGGTATAAAAGGTCGTGATGGAAAAATTATAAAGGCACGTGCTTTATTAGATAGTGGGTCTCAAGTTCACCTTGTAACCAAAGAACTGAAAAACAAATTAAAACTCCCTTCCAGGAGAGGATCTATGACTATTGAAGGTGTTGGCCAAAACAAGACAAATACAAATGAAAGAGTTAATCTTCATTTAAAATCATTAACAGATCATTTTGAAGCAAATTTAGACACCGTTGTAGTGAAAAAAATTGTGTCCAAAGTGTCCACGGAACACATAAAAGTTAAAACAATTCCAGAAAATATAAAACTGGCCGACCCTTCATTTAATGTTCCAGGTAAGATTGACTTACTATTAGGTGCGGACATATTTTTTGATTTGATAAAAGAAGAAAGAATAACTATTGAAAATATGAATTACAAACTCCAGAACAGTGTGTTTGGGTGGTTGATATATGGATCAACTAACACAAGCTCAAAATTAGCTCACTGTGGTGTTGTAACACATATAGATAAAAAGCTAGATAATCAACGAAAAAAGTTTAGAAAAATAGCATCCCTTGAAAGATCTGTTAATAAAACCAAAAAGGGAACGCAGAAATGCTTTCGTAATAATTTAAAATTTTATGCAGATAGTAAATTTGCTGCAGCTTTTCCATTCGAAAAGAAAAATTTAAACTTAGGAGATTCTTCTTCACAAACAAAAGGAAGATTAATCTCTCTAGATAAAAAAATTAAAAATAATAAACCACGAAAAAGAAATAACTGCCAAGTTTCTTTTGAAAATATGAAAAGTGGTACATTTGTATATTTTAAAGAACAAAAAATTCCGCCATTGCAGTGGAAGATAGGACGAATTGAAAACGTCATCCTAAATAAAGATTGCAAATGTAGACGTAAGGATAAGCAATGGCACATCGTAAATAGCGATGTACATTGTTTACCCTTTTCCTACCGAATTAAAAATACATAAATAATCAATAAAAAGATATGCGGTCGACTCGAGCTAAAAAGAAGAAAAATAATAACCTAATACTTATTTTGTTAAACTTACTTATAGTTTTATCATGTTTTAAATATTTAGGTATAATATGTTTAAAAAAATATATATATACATATTTCTGGAGTATTTTTTTTTTTAAAAAAAGAGTGCCTGTTGGGTTGACTTGGACAGCGTGGGATAGACTTGTCTACATCGATCTAGTTCAATATTCGGTTGAAAGCCAGCACATTTCAAATTCACTAAAACATTTAATATACTCAACGATACCTGAAGAGAATTTAGTGAACTCAATAATTCAGCAGCTGCACAACAAATACTTATTGAACAGCTTCACGACATCATCGCGTTCACGGGGAGGAGGATGAAAAGGAAGACTAGGTCAGTGTTACAATTCAAAGGATCATTACACTACTCCTTGTTTGACCTGATGAATGAAGAATGCTTATGGAGTATTGAACAGACCTTATTGTTCTCAGGTGGTCAGCTCTTGAACTTGACTCCCGATATTGGTGGTGATTTGACTTAGCGCATGAAAAGTTCCTACGAACCCGAAGGGCTTCAAGTGCTTGAGCGAAGAAACTAAAACCGGTGTTTACAAATTATATAAAATGGTGAAGGAAGACATCTCGGTGTGCCCGCCATCAACGTCAACGACTCGGTGACCAAAATTAAATTGTATAATAAGTACGGTTGTCGCGAGTCGCTAATTGATGGTATTAAACGGCCCATCGATGTGATGACTGCTGGCAAAGTGTGCTGTGTTGCTGGTTATGTGATATTAGCAAAAGTTGTGCATAAGCTCTGCGTAGTTTCGGCGGAATCTTTATTGTCACCGAAATCGATTATATCATTGCTTTCCAAGCGGCTATGAAGTAATCACCATGGAGCAGGCATACAAAGAAACTATCATATTCGTAACAACAACTGTTTGCAAGGACATTATTACTGGCGCACATTTTGAACACAAGCCCAACGATGCGATCGTTTGTAATATTGGTAATTTCGATTGTGAAATCGACGTCGCATTTTTGAATGCAACGTCAAAGAGACAATTATTATCAAAACCCAAGTCAATCGTTATACACTATCTAATGGTAACCATATTATTTTGTTGACCAAAGGACGTCTAGTAAATTTGGGCTTCGCGCACGGTCATCCCAGCTTGAGACGTTCAACTCATCACAAATCAAGTGGTGGCACAAATCGAATTGTGGATCAAGGCTGACAAATACAACGAAGATTTGCATATGTTGCTGAAAATACTCGATGAAGAGATCACCAGTTTACACTTGGAGAAATTGAGCATACGACCTGAAAAGTCCCGTGATTAAATTCGAAACACTTGGATTTAGAATGGCATATAATCCTATTAATTACTGGTGCAGTCATCGTAACACTAGTCCTACAACTCATCTGTAATGCATCAAGGCACTAAGGCACTCATTTCAGCTAGGATGATATATCTTAATTAATTAATTATTAATATTAGTAAAATCGAATTATAATAAAAATTAAATGATAATACAACATAAAATAGCTTATGCAGGAAAAAGTATTACGAGTTCGATCCGCTAATTTTATAAAGAAAAATTTAAATAAAATTCCCAAGATTAACATAGGAACACTTGAATTATTTTGAAGTGTAAACACTTCAAGGTGGGCAGTATGTTCAGATTTCTGAACAGTTCTTAACGGCTACAAATGTAAATGAAATATTTTTGTAAATCTGTATAGAAACGGATATCATATTTCAAATATTTATATGCATTATCGTTAACACATAAAAACACAGTCATAAATATAAATATGTATGTACAAATACCCATTTCTATGCTACATGGTATGGGGTTGTTTTCAAGTGCACATGCACATTTGTATTCAGTTGCCTAAATACATATCTTAGGCCAATATGTTATCTTAAGTAAATATCTTTGTTTGTCAATTGTTGAGTGCATACGTATTGCATATAAATGCATACGTGCCTCATTCAAATGTATGTATCTCTATGCGTTTGTTTATGTATTTGATTGTACTGCCTCAACACTGGCGAAGATAAGCCTGTTCAATATATTTGAACAGGTTCATATATTGATTAGCGACTGTAATATTTAATGCATGCAATGTAAAGGAACGGAAATGATCCTAAACTATTAAAAGATAAGAAAAAACTTATGTATGCCGTTGGGAACATTTATGCTTAAGGTATGTGTACATACTGTCGGTATGTACAGTAGATTAGTACTAAGTAAATTATGTGTACGCACTCTGCATGTGGTGCATACAATAATTAGGATAAGGAAATGTATAAATAAAGGAGCTCTGGGCAACCAGAGCTGAGTACAATTTTACACCCGAACCCGAACGCGTTCTCGTTTACATCCTTTAATGGTCTGAAAACGTCAGTTCCGAATGAGCAGCTCTTTAACCTTCAAGCGGGCGCGCGTAGTCGAATCGACCGCGCTTAGTACATTTACATTCATATTACTATTATTACCCATTACATTTATTTGTCACTTCTAGTAGCCTGTCGCTATGTCATTGGGAGTAAAACAAAGTATAAAACGTCACTCGGGGCGCTCTTCCCACTCCGCAGATCGCAATTGTTTTAGTCCCGGTTCAGTCGTCGAAAAGACTACACGCGCCTGTCGTCGAAAAGGTTACGCGCGACGCTCAATGCGACATACCCTCGTTCAGGCTCATAGTAATTCTTCGGCCATCATTCATTATTATTGAATTAAGTTTGGATTTTTTTATATAAAATGAGTCGTAGACGGTTATTACAAAGTTCAATACTCGAGGAATTACTAAATGAAGACGATGAAGAAAGTGAATCAGAGCTTAGCGACCAAGGCTCTGAAACTTCCGACCACATCGTTGCAGAGGAACCTCTACCTGCTGAGGAATCAAACTCCTCGGACTCAGAAGAGGATGATTTGCCACTTTCAGAAATAAATAGCTGCTTTACAGGGCGCGATAAAGTAACGAAGTGGCAAAAATCTAACAATAACAGAGTGAGGCGTCGAGTTCACAATATTCTAACGGAAGATGCCGGTATTCGTAGAAATGGTGTGGGTGTGACGACATTTACGCAAGCTTGGAGTTTATTCATTTCCGAGAATATTATTGAGCAAGTTTTTAGACATACGAACGAATTTATTCAAAAGAAAGTATCATCGTATAACAGAATACGTGACTGTAAACCGACAGATGCGGTGGAAATCCGAGCACTTTTCGGATTATTGTATATAGCGGGATCCTTGAAGACATCACACGCGAATTTAGAAGATTTATATGCAAGTGATGGGACAGGTATACCTATTTTTCCTACTACTATGTCAGTGAAAAGAGTGAAATTTCTACTGAATTCATTGCGGTTTGATGATGCTACTACGCGACAAGCACGTCGTACTTTAGACAAAGCTGCGCCAATAAGAGAAGTTTTAGATATGTTTACAAAAAACTGTCTTTTGCCATATTCAGTGGGAGAGAATGTAGTAATCGATGAGATGATGATTGGCTTTCGAGGAAAATGTCCTTTCCGGCAGTACATGAAATCAAAGCCCGATAAATACGGAATCAAACTTTATCCACTAGTAGATGCTGCTACGTTTTACGTCCTAAATATTGAACTTTATGCTGGCAAGCAGCCTGAAGGCCCATATCAGGTGAGTAATGCTGCGTCAGACGTCGTAAAGAGGCTAATTACACCAATTTCTGGCACTGGAAGAAACCTTACCATCGACAATTGGTATACCAGTGTGCCGCTGACAAACGATTTGGCCAAGGATCATAAGATTTCTGTTGTGGGTACCATCCGCAAAAACAAGAAAGAAATACCTCCTTGCTTTATAGATAAAGAGCAATCTGAATATTCAAGTCAATTTGGATTTTCAGATACAGCAACTCTCGTATCTTACGTGCCTAAAAAGAAAAGATCTGTAGTTCTTATATCATCACTTCATTGTGCTGCAGAAATTGATGAAAGTACAAATGAAAAGCGCAAACCCAGCATAGTTACTTTTTACAATAAAACAAAGGGCGGTGTCGATGAAGTTGACAGAAAAGTAAAAATGTATTCGGTTTCAAGGAAGAATAATAGATGGCCATTGACACTATTCCTTTGTCTTCTGGATATTGCAGGCATAAATAGTATGGTGATATTGAGGGCAAATAAAGTGACTCTAAGGAAAAGGCGAATGTATTTACGTACATTAGGCACTGAATTGACAAAAGAGTACGTCCAAAGAAGATCAACGATAGTAGGCCTTCCAAGAAAACTAAAAAGAAACATAAGGGAACATTTGAATATGGAGGTTGGTGTTGCTGATACAGGAGCAGTTAGTTATGGCACATCCAGAGGAACCTGTAAAATATGTCCAGCCAAAAAGAGGAGGCAATCAAAAACGCAATGCATGAAATGTATGAAAAATATTTGCAGAAACCATACAACATTTATTTGCAATCAATGTTATATGGACGAAGAAACTGATTCTGATGAAAACTAAACCAAATTTAATTCATTTTTATTCTTATTTTGTATTTTCAATTATTATACTAAGTATATATACTAGTCTAATATATGTGAAATGGTTTTGTATTCCTAATTTTTGTTTTGATCCAAAGAATATTTGAGTTATGTTAATTAGTTTAATAATTGTTTTTTTTTTTAATAATTTTAATTACCTTTTTTGACAAAATAAACATTCAGAACAATGATAATACACCTAAGTACAAATAAATAAATAATTACTGAATAATTAGTGCTTTATTTCTTGTATTCATCCCAAACGTCTTTTCGGTTACGCGCGCCCGCTCCCGTTACAAATGACCGCGCGCCCGCTTGAAGGTTAAGGAGAAAAGAACGTAAGGAAAATTTTAGATGAGTTTATAACGGGTAATCGAAGTAGAGTTACTTTTATCAAAAGCCCTTTTTTGACAGTTCACTCGTGAGTCGTATCAAGATGTCATGTTGTTTTTGTTTTGCATTGTTTATCATTTCGTCAATGAAAGATTTAGGCCAAAACAGTATTTACAAATCGTTCAACTTATTTAAGAAAATTTGTGTTTTATAAAGAAGCTGTTTCGTGCGCTTCTCTCAACTTATGGCCAATAGAACTAACTTACTAAGCGTACTATTCGCTGGATCATCACCCGTCTACAGATCCTGCATTCATTATTGGATAATATTCGTTTGTAGAAACCACATCCAGCACGCAGTGATGGAAGAGAGTGTACATGGGAACCGTGAAGAGTCGATTCGGCGCCGTTCGCACCAACTCGCAATGACATATGAAACGACTTGGTGCATTTTACGGCAAAATCATAATTTGAAAGTATACAAAATACATCTTGTAAAATAACTGAAGCCGTTCCAACTTCTTAGGCTATATCGTTTTTTTTTCTATGGGCTCTTGAAAAGTTCCAAGAAGATCCGACATTTTCGAGTCAAGTTTTTTTCAATGATGAGGTCTATTTCTGTCGCAATGGGTATACAAGGTCTGTCGCAAAAGAAACAGGACTGTTAAAAAAACAACAAAAAATTAATATTTTTCAAAAGTTATATTTTTTTATTCAAAGTAGTTTCCTTGTGCCTCGATACAGCGTTTAGCCCGGTCAATTAGCATTTCAAATGAGTGTTTAAGATCATTTTCCGGAATGCTCTTGAGAATATCGGTCGTTGCCTTTTGGATAGCTTAAATGTCCTGAAACCGAAACCAGTGTCCTTTCATGGGCAAATGAAGTCTTCCAAATAGGTAAAAATCTCAGGGTGCCAGATCAGGTGAGTAGGGTGAGTGATTAATGGTTAATATGGAGTTTTTTGTCAAAAAATCAGTGACAAACGTCGACCGATAACACGGCGCATTATCGTGCAACAGGCGCCAGGACCCTGCGTGACAAAAGATGCTTCATAACACCAAGGTAAAGCACAGCATTAATCGTTGGGCCAGGTAGGACGAACTCTCAGTGTACAATACCCTCGGAAACGTAAAAACAAATCAGCATTGTCTTTATTTTTGAATGTGAAGACGACTTTTTTCGGTGACTTCTGATCGTCACAGAGGTCCTCACGACCTTCTTGGAATCCCTTAAATCACTCATGCACATTACTACTAGGCACTGATCACCATAAACTCTTTTCATCATTTGAAAAGTTTCAGTAAACGTTTCCCCAAGTTTAAAAAAAATTTAAAATTTGCTCATCGATTGTAGTTATCCAGTTGTCTTAAAACTTTGACGAAATGTCAACAAGAGATCAAACTTTTTATTTCATATACCCACCAATAGGTGGCGCCACCAGAAACAGTCATATTTAAAAAGTTCTGTTTCTTTTGCGACAGACCTTGTATAAACAAGCAAAAATGCCGCATTTGGGACGAAGAGCAACCTGAAGATAGTCAGTTGTAGTTTGTGGGCCGCTGGAATCATCGGTCCATATTTCTTTAAAAATGATGCCTGTGCGAACGTAATCGTCACTGGCGACCGTTATGGCGATATGATTACCGATTATTTGATGCCTGAAATAGAAGACCGTGATTTCGATATTTCAGATCGATATGCCAAACACTGAGAGACTACTTTGAATTTATATTACATATACAGACAGACAGATAGATAGACGGACATGGCTAAATCGAATCAGTTCGTCAAGGTAATCCTTCATATGTATATGTATATATTTTATAAGTCATCCGGCATTTCCTTATGGATGTTACTTCGTGGTAAACTTAACTGTTCGGAGTAATTAGCAAATAATTAGCGGAAATAATTAGCAAACATTTTGTTTAAATCAGTGAAGTGTGATATAAAAATCAAAAGACGTCAGCCACCTTTAACTCACATATTTTCAGTTAAAACCATTTTATCAGAAACAGTTTTAATAATATTTCTTTAAATTAAAACAAATCATTATCTTCTGTCAGACAGAACATCAATAAATATATTCCTGTCAGCAATTTTTAAATTTTTGGTTTAGCTGTCAAAAGCCTAATAATTTATGAATAAGGAGAATGTTTATTATAATTATCATGTTACCATATATTTCAGGTGCATATTTCAAATACTTGAAATAAATTCAAAACAAGCCGAAGTGTTCATTTATAGCCAAGTTACTTATTAAATTATAAACCAATAGATTTTGTATTGATCTTACGTCAACTAATAATTACTTAGCAATAATGATTCATATCAGTTTCATACAGCAAGAAATGCTGCCAATTAATTTAAAGCAGAAATAAGACATTATTCAACACTACTAATTAAATCAAAACCACTGTTATATTATTGTGGTAAAATATTGAAATTGGAATTGAAATTCGTATGCAGGAAACTAGCATAAATCAAGAGTATTATGTTGTCACTTACAATTCGTTATAACTATGTAGAGCAGTGCTGGCAACAGTGCAACATGCATTGCAATCACAACCACTGAACCATCCAACGCTTGTTAACACAAAGTTACACACATGCTTACTATGTGTGTGTGTGTGCAATCGCAGGTCTGTTGTTGCAACTGCTTCATTAATCAAATCTTATAATATATTACGTAATTGCCAATGCAGCCTTTAACGATTTGTAATATTTCATGATATTGTTTGCAATCATACTCCAAATAACAACAAGTTACAACGAAATGTCAAAAATTATATTTTTCTGTAACTAAGCATGCCACAACACACGTGTATTCGTCGCGCCACGTGTCACTGTTGCACCGGAGCGCTACACGACGCAATGACTTTTCCATTTAACCCTCTTTATTGGTTATGTGCAACCACTTGCCTCAAGAAATCCACTTAATTACAACTG
This sequence comes from Bactrocera zonata, assembly GCA_037783105.1. Taxonomy (NCBI): domain Eukaryota; kingdom Metazoa; phylum Arthropoda; class Insecta; order Diptera; family Tephritidae; genus Bactrocera; species Bactrocera zonata. Next base: position 96,096 of record JBAWJQ010006478.1, read on the forward strand.
ACAAGTGCACTACTGCAACTAGTTGGCTTATTAATGCCTGCCAACGCACCCACATACACACAAGCGTGTGCACTCAAGTGTGCGTCTAAAATTAGGTGTATTGCATGTGTGTGTGTATTTGTGATTCTTCGCTAATTAGAAGTGTCATAGCAATCGCGCCAATTTTCAATTTATACCCTTTCTACTACAGTGTTTCAGTTAGTACTTGGCGTGAGTGCGTGTTCTTGGCGTTTTGGAAATTTGACGCTTGAAATCTAACTTTAATATTTCCTTATGACCCGAGAATGAAAAAGTTGATGGATTGCCATCCACTGGTTACCGAACCGGTAAAAAACTACTTTAGGCGCTAATAATAAATACGTAAGTACCTAGTAATCGTTAAGATTATGTTCAAGAGCCACAAAGAAAACTTGCATGCTTTCGGTCCCGAAAAGATGTGCTGTTGTTCGCCTAATGGCAGTTCACAACTTCCCGGTATTACGCACGCGCTGGAAGCGCATTAGTAACGATGAACGACGATTCTAGTGGTCAAACAGCTTCGGTTATTGCGTCAACTTGATCTTGTAAGGATGTAGGCCATGATCTTTCTGAAAAAATTTGCCACAGCGACGTCACATAGATACTCAACGATTGAGAACGACGTATGAGAGACTCATTTGGGTCATCCTCAATAAACGCACTAACGTCAGAAATACCCTCGCCCCACGGGCAGTTTTTATCTCACTGATACGGAAACATTTTGTACTGTACCTATAAATGGAAATTTTCCCACTGGACGCTCAATTATTGATCAGACAGGTCGATTATGTCGACCATAAATTGGACGTAGCGATCTGAGAATAGAGGGCACTGACTCCGAAATTGGATAGTAAATTATAAAAATTCCGACTCGTTGTTGTATCGTAAACCTTTCCACGATGAAACGGCAAATCTTACTGAAGAGAAATGTCAAATGAGTGGGAAAAATATGGCATCGTTTGCTGTCCCTATCGGTCTACTTTTGTGGCGTCGTTTTAAAAAAATCCTTTATAATTTGATACAAAGGATCAAAGTAGTGTAGGACAACTGTGAGTTAAAAAACGTGGGCGTGGTCGAGTCCCTTAAATGGTTTAATGAATATATCTTCTTATACGAAAAAGCTAAAAGTGATATTTTCATACTCTGTGAAATTGAGTTAAATCGGATGGTTACCGAGCTCACTCTCTCCTTAAACGGTAATGTTGAAAACTACTAAAAGTACAAAAACCGAAAATTAGAGAATGGTAGTCACTCCGCTCACTTTTTACTATTACTTCCCATTTAAAAAATCTTGAAAGTCCGTCAGATTTTGTCCCTTTGTATTTCATCGAAATCGGCCTATAACTTCATACCTAGCATATGGGTTAGTTAAGAAGATATCTTTGTATACTTCAAAAAGAATGTTGTAATCAGTATAGGGTGGTTCCGAGTCACAAAGTCGATGACATTAATATACCCTTTCCTTTCTACTCCGTATACCCAACTAAGTGCCGTAGAATCTGCTATCTTTATTTATTTTCTATTATTGCTATTGTCCAGTGAGAATTTCACAAAATTTCAATGATTGGAAATGAAGTTATTGCGTTTTAAGTGTCAGTATGTTTGTGTTATCGGTGCAAAGATGAGCTTCGAACAAAAAGCCAATATTAAATTTTGTTTTAAAATTAGTAAAACTTTAACCGAAACGTTTCAATTGATTAAACAAGTTTATGGCGACGATTGCCTATCCGTAGCAGAGTGCACGAGTGGTTTCAAGGTTTTCAAAGTGGTCGTGAGGACGTAAATAACGATCAACATGTGGGCCAATCAAAATCCGTGATCACCAGAAATTCCATCGAAACTGTGCGTGATTTCTTCAAAAATCAGCCGAAATCATTATTGGAATTCATGGAAATGAAATTGAGTATCTCCAAAACATTGATTTATTGCATTTTGACCGAACATTTGGGCTTACGAAAGGTGTGTGCACGGTTTGTTCCGCACAAATTGACTGACGACCAAAAACTGCTCAAAATCCAACATTCGAGGGACGCTTTTAACCGATCATTTGACCATTTTATTTATTAACCACTTCCCGTATTCACTTGATATGTCACCGTGCTAATTCTTCATTTGTGGAAAAATGCATTTGCCCATGAAAGGAAAGCGTTATGCAGACGTAGAGGCCATTCAAACGGGTTGTACCGGCTTACTGGCGGCCATACCGGCCAACGAGCTAAAGCACTCGTTTGACATGCTTTTGGACCGTGCAAAAAGCTGTATTGAAGCAGAAGGAGATTTTTAGTTAAAATAAACTGATTCTGCCTAAAAAACTATTTGTTCTGTTTTTTGTTTTAAAGTCCTGTTTACGTTGGAATGCACCCAGTAGAAGTCTAAATAACTTTCTCATGGAGAAACGTATCATAAACTTGGTACTAGAATACTTCAAACATTTCAATTGAAAATCTTTTGCAAACTCAAATATTAAAAACTCAATATGAATTGAAAAACATAATTATCTATCATATAAAATCTTAATTAAACTCACTCCGCTTGATTTTCCCGAATAAAACCATATTTAGCACAAGTCAGCAACTTCTTCCTAGGACTTAAACACCCAACGAAACTAAGCACAAAATCAACAAGACTAACAATTTAATATGTTATACCGTTATAAGTTTGTATAGTGCTTTGTATAGATGTATATACATACACACACATATTTTAAACACTACATGTGGCAAGTTTCTTCTGCTGCCTGCTTTTTGCGGTCTGATTGCTGGCGCTTGCCAGTTCGCCACGTTGGCAACGAAGGCATTGGTGCTTCGAAATATTGGTTGGGGTGTTCGACATTAGTAACATATTAAAATAAATAATGGTGTGCGCACAAATTTCAACATCGACAGCTTCAGCCACAAAGCAACAACGTTGGATACAACAACAACACCGGGAAGGGGGGGTGCAACATGGAAATCGCATGCAGTTAATCGCATTTACGGGCCCAAGCCAATCGAGACGACGACGCCGATGCGCAGCCGGGAAGTAATACTTACAAGCAGTAACCCGCTATTACCGTTAAGCTACGACTACGAATATTTCTGTTATAGCCTATTTCTGAGTGTGTGTGTATGTGTGCCGTGCACAGTATGTGTGTTGGTGTGCATTTAAATGCCGGTGTTTGCCGCCGTCTGCGATTTTATTTGCTTTTTTTCTTAAATCAACTTTATTGGTGTGGCAGATGAAGGCGTCCCGCTTGCAACTTTGTATGTACTTGGCTAAAATGACAGGTTTGCTATTTATGTTTTACAGCGGAAAATTGCAGGCTTACGAGTCTTTGAGTCCTTTATAGCATTTTCGATAAAATGTTGCCTTTGTTGGTTGGTTGCTCTGTTTGTTTCTAAATTAGTGTAGTCCTGTTGTCCCAGTTGCCACTGCTCGACATTGCTCGGCACACTATTATTAACATAATAATTGATATTGAACCTTTTTGTGTTATTCGGCGTGGTTTTACTATAGCTTGCAGTGTTCAAAGGCGGTTAAGACCATACATTGACGAAACAGTGACGCGCCAGTGTTGACATGCTATCAATTTATGACGAGCGACTAGACTTTGACAGTGGTAAAGTAATATTTATAGCTTAAATGCTGAATTCGTAGCGTATATACGTACATACATACGTCCAAAGAGATTTATAATGAGTAAAAATTGTATGTACCATATATGTATATATGTAGTATTATTATATGGTATGGGGTAATAGCAATTAAGCTATAATATTGTATAAGGTTTCGAAGTGAAAACCCCGTCAGTCCATAATCTAAATTTTGTGGAAATTGGTTTTATACTCTCTCACAATCCTGCATACGATATGGCTAACTGTGATGACAGAATACACTTATTCCGGCCAGTTTGTCTGGTAGCTTCCGAAATGAATATTTCTAGGATAGTATCCAGTCAGAACTTCTACAACTGCGGCGTGATGAACCTTGTCAAGAGCAAGTACTTCGATAGATATATTAAGTTGTACTCTGAACCAGATAAATCTTGAAACTGTAAAAGTTTCTAGCTGCACTCCAACGCTAGCTAAGCTCTCGTCAGGGTCATTGAGTGCACGACGACTGGAAAATGCCGAATTGTGCCCAGTTTGATGGTTTTTAGAACTATCTTTTCCTAACTTAACACGCAATCACTTGATATTAGGTCAAAGAGAAAATTATTTTTATGCCTAACAACCATTTTCTACAATATGAACTTTTTCAGTCAGCTTTATACTAATAATGGCTAGTAAATATGTATATCTACCTCTATTTCCAGAGTACTGAGTAGTTTGTTTTTCACTTAACAACGTAAACTTTTGAAAAAGCAACGCAAGAATTGAAGCCGAACGATCATTAAGCGCGTCGCATGTTCGATGAACGTGCCCAAAACGAGATCAAACAATTTTTTTTTCAGCGATGAGGCTCGCTTCTGGTTGAAGGGTCCATCAATAAACCAAAGTGTTGCATTTGAAGTGATGGTGTTCACAAGCCATTAAATAAATGCCGTTATATTCTAAAAAGGGCATTATTTGGTGTACTCCATGGACAATCATTGATCCATATTTCTTTAAAAATTAAGCCGCCAATAACGTTACAGGCAATGGGGGACACTATAGAGCCATGACTAATAACTTTTTACCTGAATTGGAGGACGTTGACGTGAACGCCTTGTGGTTCTAAAAAGACGGCGCTACACACCACACAGCCAACGAAATAATAAATTTCTTGAAGGAAACTCGTGGTGAACGCATTATCCTCTGTCGTATTCTTGAGGCGTGGCCAGCAAGATCAATTTAACACCGCCAGATTATTTTTGTGGAGTTATGTGAGTCTGCTTGTCTGCGTGGAGAAGCCCGAAACGATTAACGGTCGGGAAGAGTATATTTGACTGACAAACCCAATTTCTACAAATACTGATCGAAAATTGAGTCTCTGAAATGAAATTTATTCGAGCCAGCCTCGGCGGTCATTTTTAAAACATAATGGCAAACGCATATCTTAATAACAGAGCATGATTCTTGGGCATTACTTTAAATTGAAAACAATTTATTTGTTATTGAAAACTACAAGCCTAAAAAACACTCTATAGAATTAGAAGTTATGTACACCTCTGCTACACATTGGTTTGCACTTCTGATGTTGTATGGTAAATAGAGGCTCTACAAAGTATAAGTGTTTTATGAAAATACAGGTTAGGTTAGGTTTTGTTAATAGGCCAATAAGCCACGCATAGACGAGTTTTGCCCTTTTGCAATACCAGTTGGAGTTCAGTTACTAGGTTCATGAGGAGTAGTTATCCTTTAGGATGCCTGTGCTTGAAGCGAATTTTAACAGATTCTGTAGCCTTAAAATCGATACCTCTTCAGGTGTATCTTACCGTGGGAACCCCAGATGCCTCCGGAGTAGTCTTGCCAATGCGGGACAAGTGCACAAGAGATGCTCTATGCTTTCCCTGATGCCTTGCTATAGACATTTTCTGCAGTCTTCTCGATCTCGCAGCCCCATTCTGCAGGCGTGTGTTGCCGCCGGACAGTGACCAGTTAGTTTTCCGCTATTAAATTTGAGGTTTTCCGAAGAACATTCAATAACATGCATTACAAAAATACTCGTACTTTCAGAGCAAACCAGGCCTTCCGAGAGCGAACGTAAACAGCCTGATTCCTAATAGACTGAAAAATTTTATGAATGACTTGTGGTGCAAAAGTGATGTCCTCATCGAATACTAGTTAAGCGGTGGTTCCTGGGTCCTTCGGTATTTATTTTAACCCCTCAGTTCTGTTAGGATTAAAACTTTTTGGTAGGAACAAAAAGAGATGAATTCTAGGTATTTCCACTTGGTGCCAACTTTCGATTAAAAAAATGTCGAATGAGACTTGGAAGTTTAGAAAGCAATGAACGAGAAGGAGCAGAACACCAAGTACAGTTACAGCATATTTACAACTAAGATATTAAAGTTTCTTAACTAGCATCTTCCACAACCACAGAAAACGGTTTTTAATTTGCAATAAAACCCCCCACAGCAGATCTTGGCAATTATCTGCGGAAAAAGTAAAAGCAAATGTTCTCTAATTTACACCTTTTCTTCGCGAACACTTTCGCCAACACACGCACCACACCTGTTTTAATTGCATTGTTGTCGAGTGTTAAGAGTACAAACAATTGAACGTCTGCAAAGTTTTTGCGTTTGTCTGCAAAACACAAACAGAGTTAATAAATAAATAGAGTAGTGAAAATAAGCAAAAGTACAATAGTTTTGAAAACATTTCGAAAAAGAGAGGAAAGAGAGGTGAGAGAGGCTTCATTTGGGCTAATAGCGTGGATGAGCCCGACACCACATTGCAGCGGCATATCGATAACACACCTGCAGCTGTACTGGAGTTCGTAATTACGCATTTGTTGTTGCATTTTTGGTTGTTGTCAATGTGAGGGCGAAGTTAAATAAAAACAGGTGGTATTATAGGGGGTTAAGAATAATTGTTTGGAGCAGGTTGGCAGATATATTTTGGGAATGTTTCTTCCGTAAAGCGCGCCATCTATTGGCGTGGGTATGAGGAAGACAGATGCTATCTTGCATTTGTATATTTCGCACATAAACATATTTTTATGCAACGCACACACACACACATACACTAACACATAGTAAGAACGCAGTCGTCGGGAAACGCATGGCCACCAGGTGGAAATGGCAAACATTTCTCACATTTAAGCCGGAAAAACAATTCACAACTGATGCCAGGTAGGCCCACACCCTTCCACCCTCTTAGAACCGATTTACGCAACACCGCCTTGCCGCCATTTTGGGCCATTTGAGGTTGTGGAGTGTCGACGTTAAAGTGGTAAAGGAAACGAGCTGGAACACTAAACGACTACAAGCAAATAAACACACACAATCACACGCACCGATGTATGTGAGTGTATTTGTTGCAGCTCAGGTGTACACTGCGCTGTCGCCGCTCCTACACCGGAAAGTGTCTTTTGGCCGCAAGGAAAAGACGTTTTTCGACTAACTACCGGTCGCCTTACCATTTGCCGTTAATATTGCACAGTCACACATTAAAAACATACACACACACATGCATATACATGCATAGCGGCTCATTCAGGATACAAGTTCTTACCTGCCGGTTACACCGCTTTCCTGCCACATTTTGGCCGTCTGCTCTACGCAGCTCATAAATTACGCTAGTTAGACTAATGTGTGTCGTAAAATAACGCCAGGCTGAGCAATCTGTGGTAGTTCTAACACACATATACATATATACACATACAGGCATACATGTATTGGTTAAGACAGGGGTAGGATAATGGTGGTTGTTAGGTCGCCGGTAATAATGCAAATGAAATTGAGGCTGTGGCACTGTATGTAACGGTATTTTGGCGTAAAGCAATGACACATACACACACATGTACAACAGCTTTACCTGAATCTTGAATTATTAAAGCCTGTGTGGTGAAAAGCTTAATTTCTCGGTTAAATTATTTTGTATGCCACAAGAACTCACAGGCAGTGACACTGCAATATTTGATTAAAAGAACAAATCCATAACTAAACACACTTTAATAAAGTACAGCATACAGTTTGAGATTTTCTATGGTTATTTATTAATTTCAGCTGGAAAATATATTTTTTGAATACGGTGACTTTCTAAAAAATGTATAAGAAATCGTTTCCAGTTTGCACGTAATTCAGCATACTTTGGAGAGTTGTGAATCGAATAGACGAATTTGCCTAAATGCTATATATTTTTGTAACAGATCAATTGAAAAGTCCCCGGCCTACCTTAGTAAAACATTTTTTTTTGCAAATTCCTTTTTTTATTTAACATGGTTTCCTTTAAAAGTGGTACACTGATTAGAGGGACACTCCAACTTTTCGATACCAAACTTGTAGTACGATTTGTTCTTTGCTTGTTTAGGCAATCATCTCTTCATTCTATCGATGGTTCTTACTTTTTCAAGGTACACAATAAAAATTATTCCAAGGGCGATCCCAAAATACAGACGCCATAACTTTGCCAGCCGACTGATGTGTTTTTCCTCCCCTTGGCGTATGTTCTACATCTGCAGTCCACTCGGATGACTGTCGATTGTATTTTGGAGTGAAACGATGGAGCCAAATTTTATTCACTGTGACATATCGATGCAAAAAATCTGTTTATTACGCTTGTACATCGCAAAACATAGCTCCGTATCATCACCTAGTAGGCATCTTGATCTTGACAGACAAGCAGTGTCCGGAAATTCGTTATCAAGCCAAGTGTTTGTTTCAACTGTATTTTTTCCCTTAAAAAACATTATTACTCAGGCTCTTGGTCGCATTCTATATCGGCCACTTCAAGTTAAATAGGCACCTATTTAACCTAGGACTAGCCTCTTGCGCCAACTGCCGGTTCTGCGACAGGGAACCTGAAACCCCGGAGCATCTGCTAATCGACTGCATCGCAGTCTGGAGACGCAGGTCTAAGGCCCTTGGAACCATATTTCCAGATAGGGATCACATCGACTCACTAGCTCCCAGCAAAATCCTAGAATTCATCGATTTGCTGGGGCTTGGGGAGTCCTGTGAGTTAGGAGAGGGCACAATAGACCCAATGTCGCAGTGCATACCTCAATCTAATTTTAATTCTAATTCTAATTATTACATCAAGTCTTATTTATCCGTTTTTTTTCACAATAACAAAAGTTACTTTACTCAAAATTGTATGATTTACAAACTAATGATGCGATAGCAGTCACATTTATATGAACGAGTTTTGAAGATTAAGGCTAACTAAAAATCATTTGGACTTAATTCTGGTACAGCCATCTATGTGTCAGACTGTGAACTGTAAGCATAATCAAATTGCATTGAAATAGAAAAGGCTTTTACTGCTCCAAAGATATGTCCAAAAAATTGTAAGCAATCCAGCAATTAATTTTTTTGTTGCCCTCACATATAATTTTTATACTCTTAATAGGGTACATTTCATTGAGCTTGCAACGAGATTTTCAACACTTAGAACGAAACATCAGAGGATCCTATAAAATACATACATATGAGTATAAATTATCAAGATGATGAGTTAAGTCGATTTTGCCATGGCCGTCTGTCTATATAAACGTAAATTTGTCCCTCAGTTTATCAGATATCGATCTGAAATTTTGTATAAGCTTCTTTCTCGCCAAGAAGCTGCTCACTTGTCAAATTAAACATGTGTGAACTAATTTTGAAAGCATGTACCAATAAACCATATTCATATGAGCAAGAAAAAAATTACCAATGAATGTTTAAATATTTTATATTATCTCATACATACATATGATCATACAATTAATACATATGTATATACTGTTAACGTCATTCCAACTAATTTTACGTTATTGGTATTGGGTTAAGTTCTAAAGAAAGTTATCTGACACCTACGCACACTTAAAGCATGCATTGATATTGCAAATAATTAATAGAATGTCAACTTGGGACTTGTGCAGCTTATGACAAGAAGCCGCTGTGCATATGCTTAATGAACTTCACGCGCATTTACTGCTAATGTTGCAGATGATTGTTTAGGTCTGGCTGCTACGACACTTTACAGATTTTCGCATAATGGCGTGGTAGTGCTCCGATTTCGCACCCCAGTCATAGCGCTTTCCCTTAGGAGCTCAACTTTATTTCACACTGTGGCAACATATACAAACAGACAGGGTCTCACAAAAATATTCGGAAAATAAATTAAAAAAAAAAAATTGCCTGTATTTATATCAAAAAAGGAATTTAAAAAAAAATACATGCATGAACTAAAACTAATTGTACTTTAAATTAATATCGGTAAAAATATTTAATTATTCATCAATGTTTATTTTGTCGCCTTCAAAGTAAACCCCACCAGTTGTAATCAGCCAACTATTTTGGGATGGCCTTCAGCTCCTTCAGCGAATTTTGTTTTATCTCTTCAATACACTGAAAATGAGCTCCACGGAGAGGCAATTTCAGTTCGGGGAACAAGAAAAACCACACGAACTAATTCTGGTGAATACGGTGGTTGATCAATGGTATTCAATGCATTTTTGGCTTTAAATACGGTCACAATCGTGCTTCGATGAGATGGTGCATTAACATCGTAATTAATATTCTACATTTCCGGCCGTTTTCGACGCATGTTTCCACGCAAACGCCTCAATACGTTCAAATAGAACTCCTTATTGACCGTCTGACTCTCAGCAACAAATTCATGATGCGAAAAACCACGAATGTCGAGAAAAACAATCAACATTACCTTGATTTTTTATTGGCTTTGGCGTGGTGTTTTTGGTTTCGGCTAGTTTTTTCCCCTCCCTGCCGATGAATGTGGGCTCCTTTGCATGACAAACTCATAAAGCCATGTCCCATTGCACGATCAAGCATGTCTAAAGAGACCTGTTTACGGCACTCTTTTTGAAAAAAGTTAAGCTTTATAGGGACGAGTCGAGCAACAGCGCGTTTCATACACAAAACATTCACCAAAATCATTCGAACAGACTCGCAAGCTCGCTTTCTATCTCTCTAAAAAGTTGATGAGGTCGAAGATCGTCCAGGACGAGGCATGTCTATAATGATCTCTTGACCGTCTTTGAAGGCTCTGTACCACTCGTAGGTTTGTGTTTTTGATAAAACTGTATCATAGTGAGCCTTTTAGTACAAACGCAACGATTCCGCATATGAACTTTGGTTAGAAATACAAAATTTTAGACAAATTCTATCAGTTTCATCGCTGACACGTATCCCCACATACGGAAGGAGGCTTTGATGAATTTCTATAGCTCAAGTATATAGATTTAGTTTTTCCGGCCTCCCTGATCGCTGCCCCAACTTCAGTGAATTTTTTTTCAAAACTACGGAGCTGATTGAAACGCTTCTATTGGTAAATCTTGACACCTTCTGCAATGTTTTTTCCTTTCTTTCGAAGTTTAAAAATAATTTTTTTCTTTCGAATGTGCTTTCTTTTGTTTCTTTTTCATATTTTGCAAAGACAAGGGCAAAATGTATTGATATTAAAAATTTTTTATTCAAACTAAACATAAATTGCTGCAGAAAATTTAGAACGCCCGCAATGATAACGCAAATTTTACAAGACCTGCAAGAAACTTAATTTTCGAATAATTTTGTGATATTGATTTGATCGAATATAGTATATACTTAAAGTAGTTTAAATTCAAATTTCGGTTCAAAATAAATTTTTTTTCTTTATTTGAAGTCGGAACTCAAAATTTATTTGAACTAATATTAAAGTTTCCAAAATAACATACTGCAAACCAGCAGTCTTTCGGTTTCATTTTACTAAAAAAGATAATTACCGAATAAATTTGTTCAATTTGAAGCGAACTTTGTGAGCCACTGTATTTAAATGAGGATGCTTCTTGAATTTGTGAGTAATGTGGAACTCCAACTAAAAAAAACTATGTCATGAGGGGATTACTATGAAGGAGAAGAAACGGACAGAATTCAGCTTTCAATTTGATCACAGTAGTACATGAGTGAGTTCGAACCTATAAAGGCAAAAGTGCAAAAAAAAATTGCTTTTGTTTCTTAAATGTTTTCACGTGTTCACTTTCGTACCACTGCAAATGAATAAATAAATACAGATAAGATAATAACGGGTGATTTTTTTGAGGTTAGGATTTTCATGCATTAGTATTTGACAGATCACGTGGGATTTCAGACATGGTGTCAAAGAGAAAGATGCTCAGTATGCTTTGACATTTCATCATGAATAGACTTACTAACGAGCAACGCTTGCAAATCATTGAATTTTATTACCAAAATCAGTGTTCGGTTCGAAATGTGTTTCGCGCTTTACGTCCGATTTATGGTCTACATAATCGACCAAGTGAGCAAACAATTAATGCGATTGTGACCAAGTTTCGCACTCAGTTTACTTTATTGGACATTAAACCAACCACACGAATGCGTACAGTGCGTACAGAAGAGAATATTGCGTCTGTTTCTGAGAGTGTGGCTGAAGACCGTGAAATGTCGATTCGTCGCCGTTCGCAGCAATTGGGTTTGTGTTATTCGACCACATGGAAGATTTTACGCAAAGATCTTGGTGTAAAACCGTATAAAATACAGCTCGTGCAAGAACTGAAGCCGAACGATCTGCCACAACGTCGAATTTTCAGTGAATGGGCCCTAGAAAAGTTGGCAGAAAATCCGCTTTTTTATCGACAAATTTTGTTCAGCGATGAGGCTCATTTCTGGTTGAATGGCTACGTAAATAAGCAAAATTGCCGCATTTGGGGTGAAGAGCAACCAGAAGCCGTTCAAGAACTGCCCATGCATCCCGAAAAATGCACTGTTTGGTGTGGTTTGTACGCTGGTGGAATCATTGGACCGTATTTTTCAAAGATGCTGTTGGACGCAACGTTACGGTGAATGGCGATCGCTATCGTTCGATGCTAACAAACTTTTTGTTGCCAAAAATGGAAGAACTGAACTTGGTTGACATGTGGTTTCAACAAGATGGCCACACAGCTCGCGATTCTATTGCCATTTTGAGGGAAAACTTCGGACAACAATTCATCTCAAGAAATGGACCCGTAAGTTGGCCACCAAGATCATGCGATTTAACGCCTTTAGACTATTTTTTGTGGGGCTACGTCAAGTCTAAAGTCTACAGAAATAAGCCAGCAACTATTCCAGCTTTGGAAGACAACATTTCCGAAGAAATTCGGGCTATTCCGGCCGAAATGCTCGAAAAAGTTGCCCAAAATTGGACTTTCCGAATGGACCACCTAAGACGCAGCTGCGGTCAACATTTAAATGAAATTATCTTCAAAAAGTAAATGTCATGAACCAATCTAACGTTTCAAATAAAGAACCGATGAGATTTTGCAAATTTTATGCGTTTTTTTTTAAAAAAAGTTATCAAGCTCTTAAAAAATCACCCTT